>JAQIWH010000118.1:0-72881 GCA_034695005.1 Cryptops parisi
AGTCGTTCCAAAGTGATCATAATAACCGGATTCCACTGTATTAAGAAACGAAGTTGTAAAAGTATTATATTGCATCTGTTAACCTACTGTAGTTACCGTATGTCCACCCCTGTTTATTTGAAATACAAGTGGTTAATCTAGGAAAATATATATTTATTAAATATAGTCAGTATAGAATTCCGGCATCGTATAAAATCCCTAGGTGAGGCATCGTCTTCGAGTGAACGGCATTTTTAACATGAACGGATGGAACGCGAGCAAAAAGATCTCTGTGAACACAATACGAATGTGAACTATCAGTTCAACAGACTCCTATTTTGGGATTTTTTTGCTTGGTTCATTAAAACAAATGAAATACAATAGAGTCTTTTTAGTCCGACACGTCCAGTAATTCAACACTCGACAGGTAGCAGGTCAGTACATGAAACTGTTTTAAACGAAAAGAAATGGCAAATTTCGTGTGCAATATTGAAGATGGGAGTTAATAATAACTATTGAGTTAAACATAAGTTTTCTTCCTTGTTTTAATACTTTGTACAGTATTGTGTGATTAGTTTTGCCAAGTTGATGTATTAATAAACAGTGATTTGTTCCCAGAGTCCAGTACTCCGACAATCTTCAGCACCCAGTGGTCCGATAACGTCGGGTTAGAGAGACTCTACTGTACAGTGAAACAAAATTGCTTTACTTTTATACAGATTTTATGTTAAAACATAAAATTTTATTCAGCGTCACTCTTCCCATTTGAAAAGCTACTTTTGGGCTACACGGTATTTACGTTAGGTAATATTTTAGTAGGTAAGGTTTAAATTTAGACCTAAATTTAAACCTAACAATTGAAGGGCTTCGTGCAGCTTAATGGTAACGGTAAACCACACTTTTTCAAAAAAATGACATCTTTGCATCAAACTATTTCCTCAGTACTGTTTCTAGCTTGTTGCTTTACCACTTCCTGGATTTTCCAAAAAATGACAGCATAATATAAAGAGTTACCTTGTTGCTTAATATGGTACTCTTGTGGAGTTTCCCACCAGGCTCTCCTGAACAATTTAAAAAATGTGGCTTATCATTATGCTGCCCGAGCCCTTTAATTATATATAACACTTTTCTGGTTATAGTTCATCTGAGTAACCAGTCATTGTTGTGTCGCCAGTATTAGATCACTCGCTATACGATATAGTCAACTCTATACATACATGAATACTGAACAAATATCGTTCAAATCGTTTGTTTCAAATAGTTTTAAAATTTCAGTTAAACCACGCCACGTTGAAAGGTGTATAAAAACAAAAGTTTTTTTTTCAAACACTTGTTTATATTTATTATACAGACTTACAGTAGGCTGTACGCCGTATAGTACGCGTACTTCTTTTATGCAAACGAACAAAGTGGAATTTGAAGGCTTCTGAATAGGCGCGAACCCTGTGCAAGTAGCAACTTGGCTCAACGCAATGACGTCACATCTGCAATCTACTCTACCAGCAAGGAAACCGAGAGAGGATCCACAATGCAACGCGGCCTACTCTCGCTGCCAGTTGCCACGGTGGATGCTTAAAAGGCGGCCGCTTTTCTCTTTTCCGGCAAAAGTCGGAATACAAACGTCGCCATAGGTTAAACCTTTTCGCAGACGCCAAACCGAAGGGGAGATCTTTGGTCCTGTTGTTGGATAAAAAAACCTCTCAGCTTTCGTCGAACCTCGCCAACGATCGACGACGCCATCACTCGTCCTATTCTTGGCCGGCTGGCGAGCGACTCGATTCGGCATTGAGCTAGGAGCGCCGACCGTGCTTTCGATAAAGCAGCAGCAGCAGCAGCAAGCAACATCATGGCGAACTACGACGGAACTCCTTCGGTGAAGAGACAAAGAACGGATGGGGACTCCTCTACCCCGAGGGTAAGCCGCTTTTATCCCTCGCCTCTCGCCTTTCTAAACCACGCACCTCGCTGTGGAGAGTGCGAACGGTACGGAAAAATGTAGTGTTCGTTGACAAGCGGCTTTTGCAATAGCATGTGTTCTGAAGCTTAGGCCTAGGGCATGCTTCTCTGTGCAGTTAATCATCGTGGTGAAGCTGCTTCTGGTTCCAAACTTCCTTTTGCAGAAGAGAAGGCAGAGCAAGAAGAAGCCGAAGAATGCTATGGCGCGCTCGCTCATTGTAATTTTGTTCGAGAATACCTTCTAACATATAGCATTTCCTTTTAACAAGCTGCACATACACACAAAAAATACATACAAAAACGGATGCCGTTGTATGGCTTCGTATACAGTACTGAATTCACAGCAATCGGTTTGGTGGTTTTGGTCTGACTTGGATAATTTGAACGTTTAGTTGACAATACAGTATTGAATTGTGAGATACAAAGCTATTTTACTGATAAGTTCAATAAATTAAACTGAAGCGTATATTCATTAGGTAATTATCAATCTAATTAAAAAACAGCTTGATCGAATTTTGATTAAAAAAATAACAAAGATGACGTGAACAAAGATGTTATAATTTTTCTTACGTATTTTACTACTGTAATAGGAATTTAGTTTAAAAAATTGAACTTAAGAGTTATGAATTCACTAGGTAATTATCAAACTAATTAAAAAACAGCGTGATCGAACTTTGGTGAAAATAATCATGTAAACAAAGATGCTATATAAATTTTTCTTACAATTTGTTTATAACGTCTATTTTCGTTTAAAATATAGAAACATAGCTTGTTTTTTTTTAAAAAAAAATATCATGGTTATTTAGAAAAAAAATATTGAATAAATGTCAAAATTTGTAGGAAGTTGGTGGAAATTTTTTATCAGCGATAAGGTTGTCATGTCATGTATGAAATCAGTTTCTTGATTTTGAAACCAGAGTTAACAGAATGTGACAAGAAGATAAATGGAGTTGTAGCTAGATAACATGAATTGTAACAAGGAAACGAGAATCTTTATACACCAAACTTGCGTTTTTAGCATCCTGTTGGAACACTGGGTTCCTTTGTGTAACCATGTAAGGTGATAGATAAATTGATGATGATAGAAAAGAAATGTGTTCCTAGTTGTCCTCTTCAGCAGTATCTCCTGGAACAGCTTAGTGAAGTACTATTTCCAATTTAAGTCAACTCTCGATAGTAACATTGAGGTAGTAACGTCATTGACAAGTTTGGCCATTGCTGTATATTTGGCTTAGAAATGGTAAATCTGTTGATGCAACAGCTAAGCGGGTTCAGCTTTTTGGTCAAAAAACGCTCAATATCCCGTGTCAACACTGTTTTGAAAGTCTTTGTTCAGGTTCGTTTTGTTTGTGGTGTTAGGTAGTTGTGAATCAGCAGAATTGTAGCTGATGCGTTTGAATGCAATTAAGACTAAATCGGTTACTGCAATAGTGACTATTCTAAGCTACATGTTTGTTGATGATACGTTAACTAACACATGATCACACGCGGGAAAATTATTCTGATCTTCTCCGACATGCAGACATTTTAGTGAACAATGCAAAAAGATGAACTAATGATAAAAAAAAAATTCTATATTGAGTACAATTGAAGAGCTTATTTCCAAAACGTCTTAATTCCCCTTTTGATCATTTTTTAGTTTAGTTAGTTTGTGAAAACTATGTGAAAACTATCATCGCTGGTTGCAAATCTGTAATTTTTCAAGACTGAATACTGAAAAGCACTCTCATAAATCATGTTTATATGCAAAGTCAATGGTCTAATGAATAAAAAAGCAGTTTCTTGAAAAACTGTATTTCATGGACTTTTTGGATATGTTTTTGGAAATAAGCTCTTCAAGCAAACCTGATGATGATCCGAAGTTTTAAGTTACCTTTTATTAGTCTTGAACAAAAATCATGTGTATTGGAGTTCAAATAATTAAGCTTGAACCTAGTTTAAAATAGTTTGTGATGATTTGCCAATTTGTTGGAATTGTTAAGTCCTTTTTAATTAGTGTTGTTGATGATATGTTGTTTTGCTTTGCAGATGAAACAAAACGATGAAGATTGGACGGATGTTAATTCGCCCACAGAGGATTTTAATTCATCTAGATCGGAAGTAAGCTCTTGTTTTGTTTGTTTTTTTATCCATATTCCACAGGTTTCAACCCCTTTAGCAAGTATTGACTGTTAGGGAAGCTAGTGATAAATTGATCGATTGATGATAAATAACTCTAAATCGTTCAATCTGTGGTGATCACGTTGCCGCTAGATAACTTTTTCGAAAATATTTTAATACGTTAATTTGAATTTCACCTAGCGTATCGCTTTAATCAATTGACCGTTATTACGGTTATCAAGCTGGAGCTCGCGAAAACAAAAATGCAATTACCAGCATGTTTCTGTTCGGAAAGGGAGTTCCATGGGGCTGACTTGCTAGCTAGAGGGTTTGATTGAAACTATTCCAATAACTATTTGTGGTAATGTGATAATTTTCGAGCCAAAAAGATTCATTATTGAATCGTTTATCTGTAGGTTTTGAACATTTGCTACTGTGAAAATGATAAAAGTAATCGGATTGTGATTATCTGTACAGGTTCCTAAAGTCAATTACAGTATCTATTTGGTGGAACAAGGCGTATTTGACATGAATGGTTCAATGGTATGATTAGGCATATAACTTTGTATACATAATACAAAAAAAACGAATGAAAACATAACAGCTTGCTTTGCCAAATAAAGTGGAACCTCGATATCCGTTCCAGGAAACCATTTGGTCGGATTTCGAGTTAAATTTCGTTCATAAAAATAATTTAATTTGAATTAATCTGTTCCAGAGCCCCCAAAATTTATCCAATATAAAACATTTCAAGTGAATACTTATTTCAAAATCATATTGGTAAATGATGATATAATTTCAAGTTGAATGTTTTTCACATTTATAATAGTATATACATAAAAAAGTATTGTTTATTAAAAATAGTACAGTAAGGGGAACAACACTGTCCATCAACAATCCACTAGTTGAGGGTTGTTGTTGGTCATTACTAACATTACTGACCAATTCAGTTTTCTCTGAAGAGAAACCTGTCTTGTCAGTTGGTTTTTGTCTATTTACTTAAAGGGACCTGATTTTTGGTCGGATCTCGAGTTTGTGTTCGGATTTCGAACCTAAATTTTTCCCGATTTTTTGGTCAGGGAAAATTACTGTACATTGACAAGTATGACAAGGGCTACTTTTTGGGAATAAAAATGAATTGATTAATAAATTATGGAAGTTGTGGCACTTGGTGTTTTGTGTAATATATACATATACAGTGGAATTTGGTTGTCATAATCACGGTTAACGTTATCAATTGGCTATTATCAAAGTTAGTCAGTCCCGAAACACTGTTTTTAATACATTGTTTAATGTTATCGTTTCATTTATTATCAAAAAGCACTAGTCCTAAAGTGATCATAATAATCAGATTCCAATATGATTCGTGTGTTCAAAACATTCGTTTCCAATTCAACTTTTTTGCTACATAGTGATTTTGGGATATATTTGTATGGGTTTGTACATGATCAATGTTCAATCGTACAAATTACTAGTATTATGGATGTACTTAAGTTGATGCTGTTGGATGTCGGTCATTCAAAAGAGGAATACTTAATTTTGAGGTTGTTTGATCCACCTACTCAAATGCAGAAAAGTTGTTTTTATTGTCGATTTTTCCAAATTTAGATTTGAAATTAATTCAAAAAACAACCATCCTTCATTGGGTTCCAATTCACGTTTGTGTTCCCCATAAAACGGATTTGGAAATAATGAATTCATTGGATACTCCTACAATTTTTGTTTTTAAGGCAGGTTTCAGATTTTTTTTAGGTGTTTATCAGAATTCAACCTATTTTTTTTTTTATTTACACAATTTTTAACTTTATTTTACTAGGTTTGAATATCATACATTATAACTGGAATTTTGCTCAAATTTCTGTTATTTGTGTCTTTTTTCTGAGTTTGTAAATGAATAACACAAATTGGGGAAAAACTTTATTGAACTGAGCTGGCTTTTATTGTTTGAGTAGTTGAAATGTTTGCTTGAAATTCGAGTATTATAAAAATAGAGCAGAATGTTTTTTTTAAAAAATAATTAGAATGACTAAAAAAAATATAATTTATAATTAATAAAGGTTAACAATGTCAGGCGAACTTTAAACCAACTTATTTTATTAATCATTCATGTACACTATGTTTTTAATATTATGATGTTTTCGTGTTTTAAATATACAATAGGTATTTCACTCAAGTTTTTGTGAGGTGTGTTTTACTGTAAACAACTTTTGTCAATGTTAAATGGCCTAACATGAAATCGAAATCTGTCAAGTCATTTCCTATTATGTTTTTTTTTTCTTCTGACTTCCTTTATTTTATTTTTATGTTTTTAGTATTCATTTTTTAACGATATTTTTTTAAAATTTTTTTAGAGTGGTCAACCTGCTTTTTACAATTACAACACTAACAATCAGCGTCAGTCCAGAGGGTAAGTGAATTTGTTTCATAGTTTTGAACATAGTTTCTAGAAAAATGTCATGTGAACAATTTCAGCACACGAATTGCACATGAGTCATAACAAAATCTTTGAAGTGTAAACACAAAGCCACTTGTTTAGGTTTTTATTTTGACACATAAAGAAGAATATTGTCTAATATATATATATATATATACAGTACTTTTTTTTGTGAAAAAGTAATGTTTACTTATGGTAAGTTGTGTACTAATTTCCGCAATGTAGTCTTTGTCAAATCAAATTATGTTATCCACTTTTCCTGATAGTTTTTTTTTTATGATCATACAGAAATTAGATTTTGTATATGAAAAAACTTTGTTTTGGAATTTTTGTTTAAGAAAGTTATTTGTGGGCTGCTTGAATTTTTTCGTTTATTTTGTGTGCTGGAGGTTATTCTAATTTGTGTAGTAATTTGTAATTGTTCTCAAATACATATATACATACATTATTTTCATATGTTATATAGTCTACTAACTACATAAACCTGACTTCAAACTTGATACCATACACACGCTGACGTTATTGAGGGTGGGAAATTCAAAATATTTTATAGATAACCAAAGTTCATGCTGAGATGTTTGTTTAGTTATACAGTAGCCTATTTTAGGTTTCAATGGACAAAAATAACTTAAATGTGGGAAAAGGTTTTGTCTCATTGTCTGGATTGTCAATTGCCAATGATAGTGGTTGCTTGCGAGATACAGTCGAATCTCATTAAAACGCCACCCTTGGTGTTAAACAAAAGAGTGGTGGTGAGCGAGGGTGGCGGTTTAAAGGGGTTGAGATAAATTGAGATTTGCTCATACTTGAGTAATTTTTCTTTTGTCTTTGCAAAAAAATGTTTTTGCAATGCACAAATTTCATGGTTATAGTTCATGAAGATACGTACAGTATCATGAAAATAGTTTTTTAACCCAAGCTGTTTATCGCTCAAAATGTTACACGTATGACTCCAGCTGATTTTTCTATATAGTTTTGTAGCTTAAAATGTGTGGCAGTTGGGTGGCGTGGCGTTTCATCGCGGGAATGTAACAAAAGTATGGGAGAAAGTTTTGTTATGTACACTTTCTTGGCGAAGAGCAGGGATGGCGGTTTATCGAGGTTTGACACTATTTCTATGACTAAATGGAAATTTCAAACAGCTTGATATGGGAAGTTTGCTCGAATTTATTTTAATTTTACTTGTGTTCCCATTACACAATCCAAGGGATCGAATACGATTAATAACAAATAAACCTTAAAACAAATTATATTGCACTGGATATATAATCAGACATACTCAGTCGAACCAGCCATGGTCTCTAACACATTGTTTGTTTGTTACATTACACATTGCATAACGGTTTTTTAAACAAAAAATGTTTTCGGTGGCTTGCGGGAAGTACTTCAAACGTCTCAACTGAACTTGGCCTTCAAGTTCTTGACATTTAGTTTACATTAGTGAATCTCTTGAAAAATTTCATGGAGGCTGTTTGTGAAGCTTAGGAAAAAATCTGCTAAGACTTCACTTTCTGCTTTTTTTGTGGGTTCCTTGTTTAAGAAGTTTGTTCGGCTAGTTTGTACATTAATAATCTATGTTTTTATAACACCGCTATGTGTATTAAGTTACTGAAATTTGAAGCTTACGTTGGGAATGTTAGATTTGACTGTAGCTTGTAAGAAAATGAGGTTAAGGCTATGATGCATTTTTTTAAGAAAGAAAATTAACTTGTTGGAGAAGATTTTTAAAGGTCACATGGCAGTTTTGTCGTTGCATGGATTTTTTTAATGAAAATGCAGTTTGGTGACTAACAATAGTGTCGCTGGTATCTTTTTATCATGATTGTCCATTGGGTGATTCACACCGTGAAGAATTGGTCTTTAATTAAAAGAAAAACTGAGTGAGACTAGGGGAAAAAAACGTCAGTATTTACCATTTCGTAGTGGAGAAAATCTAACGTGTTGTCGCAATAGTCTGTGCTTTAATGGGTTTTAATAATGCAGTTTTCATTAACAGATTTTTGGGGCCTTCTTTGGCTGTAATCCAATATTCTGTAGGTGTTTATAGCCCAATTACAATGGGAACATTCAGCCACTCACAGGTGGGGCTTGTAACAAATATCGATCGCGAATAGATACCAGCATTGCTTACAAATTGTCAAGTTAAGATGCAATCCTTGTTACTGCCCGAGTCATACAAATCACCAATCATGGACGATTCATTATTTTTTTTTATAAAAAAAGAAAGCATACCTCTGGTTATGTAAAACTATAAGATATGACACCAAGATAGAGTATATGACAATTCTTGTTGTTTGTATCTCTCCTTAAAAGAGTGTTTTTCCACTGGGTATGTAGTAATCAAGGCTGAATGACCAGACAGCTGTTCTGATTTCACACGTAAATGAGTTTTAAAGTCCATTCTAGTAGAGAACGACAGGTATGATGTAACACGGATAAATGTGCCGACTATCGATTTTAGTTTTTCATTTGAATCCTTATGAGGTTTGTGTTGCAACTCGGAATCGATCAATTTTGGAAAGTTGTTTCTGGCGTTGGCCTTTCGTGTGTGTGTGTGTGTGTGTGTACTAGTAGTTTGCAGTCTGGATTTGGACGTTTCACAACTAGCTGGATGTCTGAGTCATTGGTGCTACAGTAAGGGGTGTAACAAGATTTATTGATAAACCAGTTCCTTAGCACCAGGATAGAATTAACAGGCTAAGAAATGCAGTGTTTTTATGAAGGAAGAGCGCTGTATGACTAATTCAACACAATAAGTTGTAACGTTTTGTTGGGTTATTCTTCCATTTGTATTTTATTGGTCTAATTCAGCGTGGATGAAGAGTTATCCAAATATGTATAGGTAATTCTCGGTTCATAAATCGAAAATAAACCGCATAAATAGAAAATCGCATCGGAAAATCCATATAATGGAAAAACTATGGACAATATGTGGACAATTCCAGAATGAGGGTGCATGACATGTGTCATGCACATTTTGTGTAAGGAAAGCGGCAATTAACAAGAGTATTTAGTCACTTGTCCACCACCACACAGAATCGCACAAGAAAATTTTGGCTCCAATAACCAGCAGCGAGGAGATTTCTTCCATATGACGAGCACATGGGAAAAATAAAAATGCTCTTCCATATAACGAGCAGTTGTTCTTATAAGTGCATGTATTATGAGCATGTGCAGGTTATATTGTAGTGATTGAAATGGAATTTTAGTGATTCTGATTTATTGAAGGAAAACGTCAAAGCAATCTTGAGGTACTCAGAACTTTGAAGAAAGACTGGATCGGTTGCTAGAAGATAATATTAAGTAGTTTTCGGATTTGCAACCAAAGAACAGCATTCATCTCTATTTGCAGACATGTGTGCAGCTAACAACCAATTAGGTTTCTAATATTGTACAAATGGAACTTAACAAGCGAATTCCAGAATGCTAACCGCTTGAAAGTTGAGTACTTGTGGATATGGATGTTGGAAGTCATTGATCGATTTCCGGTATGGTTTTTTTTTAGTAGATTGCTTCATCTAGCTAGTACATTCCTAACTGACTGCACTACAAGTAGATTCTATTTTATAATAATGGATTTCATCTTGTGTTCGTGGAAAATAGTTGAAAATAAAGGTTGCTACCATGGATTAGATGTTGTGATTGGTGAAATTATGCGTGACAGCAAACGTGATTTGTGTGATTTTTAGACGTGGTAGTTGTTGTGACATGTTAGCATCGTTTGATGAGCGTTCACTCGGCTCAGAATCCGATACATAAATGTTTATAAATGAGGAGCCAGTTTTGGCATAATGATGATTAATTTGCTAACTGCAGTTTTCCAATCGACTGCTTTGTGCCAATTCATTTGTTATTTGTTGTTTGCTGTTCATCGTCAATCAAATGTAACCATCAGTCACGATGTATGAAATGCGGTTGTAATTTTTTTCTTTTTGACAAAATCTATAGTGACATTTTTGTGCATGAAATTGTAGATTTTGATCCTAAATTATTTTCGATTTAATTTAACTCTATCTATTGGAAGTTATTTGGATAAGCGTAACATAGCGTCATTACTATTTGAAAGTTGTTGTGAATTGGTTAAAAGAGCGTTCAAAATGAGGGATATTTGCATTAACCTTGTTAAGCGCTATAAAAAAGTGGTTACTGTAATTTGCACTTTGCAGCCTAATAACGAGCATAAAAAAATCTAGTAAAGTGTGAGTCACAAGGGGGGGGGCTATCTGTAGACAATTTTTTTAATTGCTTTCTATTTTCTGGTTTAGCCATTTGCTGTCCATATCACTTTTCATCATGTTTGTTTATTGAAGGGTGTGGTTATCTCGTTGTTCTGGGAAAGGTGATAGATAGGTTGGGTGGCAATTTACGAACACTTGGTTTTTTAAAATACTGTAGATGGGTTTTCTGTACTTGCAAATCATGTAATCAACGATAGAGATGCAAAATAGGGATTTGCATGTGTTCGGGGGATTGTTATATTATTATTAAATTGAGGTAGAAATGCAGCCATATATTCAATTTCAGAGTTTTGGTTGGTTTTCTTCACTGGTGGTTTGATTTCGTGACATTTTATCTGAAATTTGTTCGTGGCTATCGATCGTGGTGCCAAGTGATCAGCTTTTTGATTAAGTCTTGCTAAGGAAATAGTAGTGCAAGAGAAAATAAGCCATCTATTATTAGTTCACCCTTTTGCTAAAAGTTCTTGTATCATTGCAGTGCCAAAAGTGACATTTTGTGAAATGGTAGATTGATATGTCTTAGAAAAATTTTTCTTTTTCAACCACAGTATCTGTTACTTTCATATGAAGCTGCAGATAAACAAGTACCGGTACCATACATTGAAAACTTATTTTAGAGAATAAGCTTTATACAGGGTGGTCTTTAATTCGATACACAAATTCAGAGGGACAGTGGAGGGAGTAACTTTCACCAACGAACTCGTGTTCAAAAGTGTGCGTTAGGTGCTGGGCGTCAGAGATAGTGTACAGTACAAACTAGTGTATTTGCCAGATTAAAATGCAGAAATGTTGAACCTGATTCATTTCTCCACGCTCTTTGATGACACCTTGCACCCAACACATGCACTTTTGGACATTAGTGAAAGTTATCGACTTCCTCTGTGTATCAAATTTAGGACAACTCTGTACATTGTCAGTTTTATTTTCGATTATACATATAACGTTATGTTCTCATAAACGCCTGTAAATGGCAGTATACGTTAATGACCTATTAGCACCTCACAATTCACAACTCTAAAAATACAGTTGTTTGGATCAGAAAGAATGACAATACTGATATGATAAATGATGATTTCTTCAAGTTTACTTTCATTCAAATCAAAAGTCTTGTTTTTCAATATGTTGGTCTTATTGGAACATTACAGTACCGTACTGTATATGTCAATAGACGCTCTGTGTTGGACGTATTTTTAATTGGATTGAGGAAAAACTTAACTGCAGTGTTATAAGTTTCTAATCCAACGAATAAGTAGTTTCATTGATGTAGGGGAAGGGTGCTTTATTGGCAACACGTGTGTGTAATGGAGTTATAGAAAATTTTGTTTAGGAACATTGTTTCTATTTCAGAGGATCGTGATTATTTCGTTTTTAGTTGTTTCTATCATAATTTTGTTTGTTTGCACGCAACAAATAATTACCCGACCTTCTGACTCTCGTTTTAGTATTGTACAGTAGTGTTTTTACATTCTCATCTAGATTTATTTTTGTGAAAGGCTTTTTAACCCGTGGAAAAAAATGAGTTGTTATGCGCCAATAGATTTGTTTTTCTAATGATGTGGTTTCTAGTTTCCTTTTCAACTTTTCAACATTTGTTTTTTATTTTATTTTATTTTTTTTTTGTATTTGGATGTATGTTTAGAGAACAACAGCAAAAAATTATTAGAAAAACGTTTCCTATGTGAAATGCGTGACAGATTTAAGTAGTCCACCAGCCATACACTTAATTCTTTTTAATTTTTTTATCATACAAATTAATAGGATTTTTTTTTCGGTTTCTTTTATTAAGCAAACAATTTGTCATACATATGTCTGAAATGATATTAACTCTCATCATCTGGTTTTCTCATTCTATGAAATGAAAATTTTTTTTTCGCCAATTCCCATAAGCTATTATTGCCGTTTAAGTAATTAGTATTTAGCTTTCTGAATAAAAAATGAAGAAAAAAAACTGATGATAGAATTTTTATTATTCTTTTCTGCGCTTTTTTTCGTGAAAAACAAATTATCACTGAACTATTATAGAGTAGAATGTTTAAAAGAATTCTAACTGGTGTTGTATTTGGATAATTAATCGATTTGGATGTTGCTTGTTTGATTTTTGACAGCTTCTAATTAAACGTTATTCAAATTCGCTTCGTGGTTCAGGTTGATTTAGCTTTCATTTAAATCCAGGGGTCAGAACTCAGAATATTCGAGTTCTGACGAAACTTGATTGTTATACAGTGAAACCTTCCTAATAGGGACACCTATGGGAGGACAAAATTTTGGCCACACTGAGAGGTTCTACAAAAAACATGATCAAAAACAGTATGCAGTATAAAGATATACTGTAATACAGTACAATGGCACTTATTGAATCTTGATTTTACTGTACTGTTTGTCTTGATTGTCGAGGTTAAAGTCACACATTAAAGTCACGAGGTTCAGGCCTCTCCCTTTGTACTAGTGTTGCACAACTAGTCTACTATGCAATATCAGGAAGCTAAATTCCAGAAATTCTTTAGTAGGGCACATTTTTACATATGAATCATTCGCTGACCAATCATAGCATTGTCATCTTGTCAAATCATTGTCAAATGAGTCATTTAATCTTATCAGTTTGATCTCTAGTTTATCAATAAACAAGTTTTTGGCCACATTAGAGGGACATGGACACCCTATATATATATCAAACTTTCCATGAAGTGGCAAAATCTGAGGTTTGTCACTTGTGCATCACTGCTTAAAATCGTAACATTTTATAAAAGCCTCCTGACACATACAATTTCAGGTATGGCAACTACAACTACTGTAAGTAGTTTGTTAAAAGCACTGTGACGTTAGCTTCTTTCTTCAACCAATGAAAACTGTTTTTTTAAGAAGCTGACGTCACAGTTGCCCACAAATTGCTTGAGTTGTCATACCTAAAATTGTGTGACCCAGGAGGCTTTAATGAACATCTGGAAGAAATTCTCTTGTTGCATTGTTTTAATCCACTCGCGGTTTACGAAAGTTTGATTTACCAACATTCGTTTTAAACGCACGTCATGTTTTATTTTTTCCATTTCTTACAACTTGGTTTTATGTGACGTATCATACGATCAAATAATCCATAATTCATACATAGTTATAATATGATGTATTGTATAGCTATAGACCTACATGGTTTTAACTGACAGGTGACTGACTGCCAACGTACTGTAAAAGCTCAGGGAATGCAAGTGTGAGCCTGACCTAACTCACCTAATCATAAATTAAACGTGGTTTAAACTACCTAAACCACATGCCCAGTGGTTTAGGTTAAGAACCACAAAAAAAAAATACGCATATTTTCAGCAATACTTCTGCTGAACAACCTAAACTTCTAGTCCTAGATGCCCGTTATCGGTTTCAAAATCTTGGGTGTTGCAGTACATAGCAGTAGGTGTTAACAAAACAAAAACCAAGTCGTCTGGTACCAAACCTTGAACAGTACATACATAGTAACGAATTCCAACGTCATTAGGCCTTGAGACACTGACACTTTTGTCTCCCACCCATTGCTTGAAGGCTAGTTGAAATGTGGGCTGCGCTCCTGTAGTTTTATAAATTTTCTCTCTATCTAGCACATGCTGTACAGGTTCCTCCAATAAATTATCATTCTATGAAAGTAGTGCAGAATAAAATATCTTAAATGATTTAGTGCTAATGCTATATAACCGTGACAGTAGTTGACAGTCGAGGCGAAGTAGGGTTTTTTTTTTAGACTGCGTTACATTTTGCAGAGGTTTTTAATAAATAATAGGATTTTAAAACATGTCGGAACCCATGGAGGACCTCCTACATTAGAATTGAGGTGTAGGGGAACAAGGCGTGTGGTCCTTTTGGGTTGATTCCTATACCCCCAAATAGGTGAAAGGTCATGTAAGCCAAACATAATATCATAACTGATTGATTATATAGTGCACTTGTAATTAGAGCCGTTTACCATGAAGGGATATTAGGATGTAGGCATTTCAATAAAACAATAATTTTCTTAGTATTTCCATATGATTGGAATTCTTGTGGAGGTTTCTTAGCTCCGTTATAATACTTGTAGTATACGTTTTCCGTGCGTCATGTTTCAATGAGCTTCAAATTTAAACGCGGAGAACACGAATTGTGGTAGAGTAAGATTTAGAGAAATGTATGGGTGAGTGCATAATCACAATGCTTGATAACTGCAGGTGTACATGTAATTTATAAAGTATTTCTCGATTCATGCGAGTTCGCTATTTGGTTACTGGATAATTTCTCCCAGATGCTCATTATAGGCGAGAAGAATTTCGCTATCATACGATTTTGTAGCGCACAAAGTGACGCTGAAGTTTAGCCCATTTATGGGAATTTCGAGATTGAATGATTTTCAATTAATTTCTCGGTTTTTATTAGTGTTTTGTAATACTTATATTTTGACGTGAATTATGAGGTCTTTGTTAGAATTGCTGACGTCAAATGTGAACGTTGATTTATTGAGATGGTTTTGTGATATTGTGAGGTAACCTTTTATTGCGGTTTATTATGTGCGCCGTAGCAGAGAAAACCAAGAAAATGCCACATCTCCTGGTGTGCCGAGTAAAAGACACGTTGTTATGCGATTTCGTATTTTAGTTGATGATCATTGATTAGTATTTCAGTTGAAGATCTGTTGATTAATATCTTAATGTACACAGGTTTCATTATGTTCACGGAGATGTGGCTGAAATGTATCTTGATAACCAGTTCAGCTTTTATGTTGTTGTTTTCGGCTTTGTTTGTTTGAGTATCATCAGATGTGTGGGAAAAATAAGTCCCATGTGTATAACTTCCCAAGTGAGTGGGTTTTTTTTTTTTCATTTTATTTTTTCATTCAGCCTGATTTTTTCTCATTCTTTTATAATTTTTTTGCCATGATTGTGGTTCTTGAATTTAAATTACTATTTATAATTCAAGTTAGGTATAGCATATGATGATGAATCTTTTCTTGCAAGCGGGATATATATATAAAAAAAAAGGAATTGGCAAATTACCAAAATATGCAGGGTATGTTGATAGCTTATTTTCTCGAGAAGGATATTCCAGTGAGATTAGAAAGAGAAATAATACAGTACCGTTCCCAGTGGGAACATGAATAAATTTACTTTATTCATGGATATGCTGCACACACACACAGCACACAACACACATGAAAAATTGATTTTGTATTCTTTTGTGCTGGAATTTTTCTAATTTATGGCGAAGAAAAGTTCAAGTTAAAGGCTAACTGGATAATAAATGAGCGTTGAAATTTTCAGTATAACTTACATCATTTTTCGTAGTTTTTGTTTTTGACAAGCAAAGCCCCGTTATTGGTTGAATTAATAATCTACTGTACTTGTGCTATACCGAACAAGCAGGTTTTAAAACTTGAGCAATATACTACCAAGCCTAAATTTTAAAGCAGTTTTTGTTTTGAAGGTTGTTTTTTTATTTGCACTAATTTTTTTATTGAATCATCTTAGGTATCAGGTTAAATAGAAAATATAAGCTAATACACATTTACACATTTTTGTTTGTTTTTTTGTTTCTTTTAATGTTCAGGGGAAACGAGGAAGAAAAAGTAAACCACGTTCTTTTAATGACCGTTTTAAATCCAGCTTATCCGATCACAGTGGTAAGCAACAAGTTCATTTCACAATTACAGATTGTTCTTTAATATACAATTAACATAGTTATAGTGTAATTATTATGTTTAAAACAAAACAACAAAAAAACCTTACAATCTAATCACTTTTTGTTACAGGATGTCATTCACACAATTTGTTCACCAACTGGTCAGGTTTTGAGAATAGTCATATTTAAGAAGAATGGTGTGCAAGCTATGGTTGAATATCCTTTTGAAGAAAAATGACATTTATTTTATAATGATTTATGCACTGTCAACATTGCCAGAGTCATTGGAAATAACAATAGACACTGTATATTGTGTTCACACCAGAACCATGTGTGCAAATGATAACATTAACTGAACGGAAATCCCACCTGAGTCTCTTTAAATTTAAACAACGTAAGAATACAGACATAAAACAAATCCTTGATTTATGTTTTGCACAAATCTCGCATATTTGAAATTTCTATGCAGTAGCAAAACTTCAACGTTTCAGTTTTGTGAACTGCTGCACAAAATCGCATAATAGCGAAATTAGGAATTTTTGGGTCACAAATTATCGAAATTCAATACAAGGGCTTCGCATAAATCGAGGACTTATATCCTGCTTATGTCGAGAAATATAAAACACTGCACTGTTTGTACAATGTAAAAAAAAATAGATTTTCACTAATTTGGCCCTAAGTTTTGTATGCACTCTCAGTAGTCCGGCACTCTCGCTAATGTGGCACACCCCTTTTTTCAAAGACTAGCCGAATTAGCAAGCCTACTGTATTTACACTTGAATGGTGACATTCATGGCCACAATAAACGACGTCCAAAGTAAACTCGTTTTATTGAAAGTAACCTTTATTTTCATGCCTGGCACTGTTGATAGGTGCATATAACAAGATCGGTTGTTGACATGGAAAGGAATTGTTACATCAATTTGTCTTTAACTCTTCAAACATTTGACAGCGTGGAATCGGCAAAAAGAGCTAAATCATCTCTTCACGGAGCTGACATTTATTCAGGATGCTGCACTCTTAAAATTGAATATGCCAAGGTGAGGACACATGATATAATCGTATTAGTTTGATGCATATGCAAAGAGCAAAGCTGTTTAATAGTTAACGAGTTTGCCATCCATTCGTCATAATTCTTAACGTTAACACTTTTTCAAAAAATAAAGAAAATTGTTTTAAAAAGTAAGATTAATTTTATAAATTCAATTCCACAGTTTATAGTACTAGTAGTTAGTTACACATGGCTACTTTTTGGTTCAGAAAATTTTTCATTCACTAATTACGTATATGTTATGAAGTTAATATTTAATGCTTTGTGTTACTTCAGTAAATGTCATTTGTGTGAAAACCTGATTTTTATTTTATTTTATTTTTTATTTGTAGCCTTCTCGATTGAATGTTTACAGAAATGACAATGACAGTTGGGATTATACTAATCCTCCGCATACTAGTAAGTACACATGCCATTTTTTTTATAGAACTAATAGTATATAAGGGTACATACTGTAAGTTGGTTAAAGAGACAATGCGAATCTAGAAATGAGTGTTTTTGTTTGTTTTTTGGTTGGAAAGTGAATTTTTTTTTTAATGAGCAAAATGTAATAAAATTTGTCTCTTTGATCTTTTAATTTTTTTTGGTCGATTAATGCTTATTATGGTTAGGATTGAGTTCGCTGACAGAAAGGTTTGTAGGATATATTTATGCAAAGTATATAGCTTTTTGTCTTGTTTATTTTATTTATTATTATTCTTCTTCTTCTTCACCTTTGTTTATTTTCTTGTACATGGTAGCTTGTAAGAAATCAGTGCAGTAGATTAGTGATCAATTCAGATTAACTCCTGTGCCTTGTAAGCAAATTGTTTGCATTGGAGATTAATGGATCTTTTTGTTTAGTGTTTATTTAAACAAAAAAAAAACAACTGTGTGCGAACTCATGTTTCATTTATCTGCCCTTTTTCTATATATAATTATGGTAGCAGCGTGCCTAATCTCATGTTTATTTAGATTAAAATGTAATTGGACTGCTAATTTCTTCAATATTGTCAAACGAGCTCTGTAGGGGAGATCTTTTACCATGATTTTACACCGGTAACCCATTTCTCGACATGTAAGAATAATATTTTTTGCTTCTAATCACCAGTTAACGTTATGTCTTGAATCTGCTTTTTTGTGTACTGGGTGTCACTGTGTGCTCATGTATTGTGTTGAATATGTCTAGTCAGTGTAATGTTTTAGTGAATCAAAGTATTCGATTTGACAATAGTCGATTTCCTAGTTATGTAGACATTTCTTCAGTATGTAGTCGATTTACTATACAGTATGTAGCCATGAAATATTTCATTGCATGCATAGGCTCACTCGTTATTGGATCTTTGTAACTCATCTCCAAGGAAATGAGGATTGAGGAATTCGGTGTTAATTCAATGTGTATATATATACTGTATATTAGTATTTGCCAAGACAATACTAATACCCTGAAAAATGATTCATTGATTGAATCATGGTCATGCCTCAATTCAATTGAGAAAACGAGTTATGGCCTTTGGCTTATTGAAGTACCATACATGAAGTCCTCGATGATTTATGCGAGGGTTACTGCGAAAACTCGCATATATCGAAATTCCTATGAAGTGGCATTGTTACAAAATCACATAACTGCGAAATTGTCTTCTATATGACGAAAAATATTGCCAAGAATTCTTGTTTATTACGACTGAACTCGAATAAATCGAGGATTATCTGTACTTGATTTTGTTCTAAGCTAGATAACTTGCTGTTTTGTCTGTACAGAAATGTTAATTTAGTTAATGTGTATATGCTATGTTAATATCAACACACACCATGTGATATTAACAAAATGTTTCTTAAAATCTAATATAATGTTGAGGTGTGGGTTATCGGTGTAACATTTTATGGTGTTATTACAGTTGATGCTTTTTTATAGCATTTTTAATAGTTGATGTTTTAACCCAAGAAATAATACATGTTATTAACTTTGTTTTTATTTATTTTTTGTTATGCATGAACCTCTTTTTTTCATCACTTTTGTTCTTACGATCACTTTTATTGTTAAATTTCTCAGCAGTATTTCTGTCTGTCCTTTGAAATTTAACACAATTTGAACTTTTTTATCATTTTGGTCAATACCTGGTTTCTATTTTTGAGAATTTTTTGTTTTTTGTTTTTCTAACCAAAGACAAAGTAGGAATTTGTCAAGGCACAGGAGTTATGTCTCGATAGTTTTCTTCTTTTTTAAAATTATTATTATTATTATTTCTTATTGTTATATGAAAAAAAAAATTATATTTGTACCAGTGGATATCGTCATTTTCAAGGCAGTTAAGAGAAAATTAATAAGAAAAATCATTTTGGTAGCTCAAATTCCATCATGAGGATTCATCATGTACCTATAGTAGTGTGCATAGTTTTAGGATAGAATTTCCGAACGAACGTTGAAAGCTTCTTGTTTAAGGATGGACAGATGTTTCATTTTTTCCATGTACTGTTTTATTTTTATCGTCATTGATCCAGCTTACTATAACTTTTTCAGGTCACTATGTGCATTTTGTAATCAATCTATTACAGTATAATATATCTATCTATATGCTAGCTTTATAAAATATATAGTTTGTGTTGCCGTAACTTCATATTTATCATTTTGCTCATTGTTTATTTTTTAATTTTTCGTTTTTATTAGTTGTTAAGATGGTTATTCTCCTTTTATCGGTACTTGTTTTACATGCCAATATACAGTATATGATTTTTGGTTTTGCTTTATTTTTATATGTATAAAATATATATATAAAAATATATATACTTTTATTTGTATATCTCCTCATAATGGAATATTAGTAGTAATATACTAAAAAGTACAAAATTTTCTCAACTGCTATTTTGCTGAAAAAAAAAAAGTAAAATTCAAAATTTTATTGAGACAACAAGAGAAAACAAAAAATAAGGCAATTTATATGAAATTTTATATTCTTTTCTTTGTTTATGTGGTGTTCTTAAAATGCCCTTTTGCGTCAATTGCTGTCTCTGTTGGGTCAAAACACTTTGCTACATTGACACCAAAACCATTAATATCGAAATATAGCTACATTTGCATATACATAATCTGATTAATGCACACTTTCTCTTTAAGAACATGACTTATCCACTGGCCCTTTCAAGCATTTACACGTTCATTATTTATATATATATATAAAGAAATATATATATAATCTATATATATATCTCTCTCCAAAGTTTATGTTCAAGTAGGAGTAAAAAAAAAATGGGTGGAAGGAGGTATAGTGGAGGAAGAGAAACGATGATTTTTTGTTCTATTTTCACCACCAACCACCAACCACCTCCCACTACCATTTTACCATCACTTACTACTTATAGTACTTCTACTTTATTATATCACAAATCATCATCATGATGCAACAAGGATACCTCCAAAGCAACAAGCACCGACATCGACTTTGTGGATATAACGGCTTAAAAAAAAACTCTTTGAAAACTCTCTTCACACAGACTCTTATAAATAGGATTTGCATCGTTCCTACATTTATTTTTTTCCACCGTGTTTTTGATAATAATAAAAAAACAAGTTAGACTTTTAGTACATTTTAAAACTATAATTAAAAAAAATATATATATGTAACGTGTGACGAGAATATATATATACAAAAAACGCCGATCTGGATAAAACGATTTTGCTCGTTCATAAATATTACAACGATACATGCTGATAGGTAAATGCCGAGTGAAAGTGACTGCACCAAAAAAAAAGATATATATTTCAGTTATATACATATATTGTTTGTAGAGCACCAGAAGAGAAGTGAACATTAAACTGTGAATTTCCTCCTCTGAACATTATACTACTACCCACGGCCAATGTGTATACATGCACTGCACATTTTAATTAACGGAGTAACTATTTTTTATTTAAAAAATATATATATTTATATATACACATAGTACAGAAGTTCCAGAAGACAAAAAATCAGCCCTAACATAAAGAACTAAATGCCAATTTTCAACGTAAAATGGCATGAAAAAAAAAACCGAACTATCTTGTCCCCCCTCACTCGAAACTACATAGCAGCCACAAACATTAGGATGACACTGCTGATATGAAACAGTGCACATGACGGAATATATAAAAATGAAGACCAAAGACCACATTGAAATCATCCCAAGGGAGACTAAGAAGCACTTTTTTGGCCCGATTTTGAGGCTTGGCTCTCATCTAAAGACCCTATGACATTCCAAACACAAAATATTTTTCGCTGCGACTCGTGACACTGAAAAAAAAAAAACGCCTGTCAGAGACAGTCAAAAGTGCGCTATACTTGAACCTGTCCCCAACTGATGTCGGCATGCAAAAAAACAAAACCATGCTAACACTTGTGTGACCATATTGTGTCTAGGCAAGCAGTGGCAACTGAAGGGGATGAATGATTCTTACGTCCAGCGCTGGCTTTGCATCTTCCATCTTCTTAGCAAGTGGATAGGTGTCATACCCGTGGAATAAAGTGGAGACCAACAGACTAGCCGATTAATTGGTGAGACCAAACTCAAAGGACTGCCTCCATCTAACTACTACTGATCAGCCACTCTGACTAGATGCACGGATCACACTCGATGATGATCCATGCTATCGCAGTTCTCGTCCAGTTCGATCAGAAAACTGTGTCCAACCTCCCCCCCAAAAAAACAGTTTGATGTATCATAAGTTCCATTTTTTTTATTATATATTATATATCTCAAATCGCAATTTTGCTTTCCACTTATCGTTATTATTATTATTGCTAATACTTATTATTTTATATTAAGATTTTATGTTTGTTTCAGTCCATGAAAAGGATGATGTTCGATAAAAGTATTGATGCTTTTTTAAGTATTTTTTTACATAAATTATGTTTAGTGTATCGTGTTATATTTTCATTGTCAGTTTTTCCAAATTTCTGGTTTTCGAACATTAGTGTTTGTCGAAAAGTCGTAAATCCTTTTCATGAACTTGAAAGTTTTATTTTATTATATTTTTTTTTCCAATTTATTTCTCAACAAGATAAACCACGATTCGCAGACACTCAACAAAGGGGATTTTTTTGTCATGTAGATAATAACAATAAGAACTCCGACAGGCCTGGGCCATTACTCCAGGAACCTCGATTTGGAAGTGCTCCCACTCCATATAGTAAGTATTTGAGCTATCGAACGGACATCTCTTTAAAAAACTTCCTGATTCGTTTTTTACCAAATGATTTCATTATCAATCTCGCAGAATGGATTAAACAATTTGTACTTTTTCCAAATGAAAATTTGTTGCAG
This sequence comes from Cryptops parisi, assembly GCA_034695005.1. Lineage (NCBI taxonomy): Eukaryota > Metazoa > Arthropoda > Chilopoda > Scolopendromorpha > Cryptopidae > Cryptops > Cryptops parisi. The sequence goes on from JAQIWH010000118.1 coordinate 22,664, forward strand.
GGGGAGGAGGTGGTGGTGGAGGAGGAGGAGATCAGGGAGGGCGTGGTCCTCAGGCATTGTTCAATTCGGACAGAAATGATAACTTCGATGGATTCGGCAACAACTCTGGCCCAAATGACAATGGACGTTTTCCTCCTCAATATGGTGGACAGTTTCAAGACAATTATGGAAACTCCACTCAAGATCGATATGGACCTTCTCCAAACAGGTAGGACGATGGTTTTGTTTGTTTGTTTTTTTTTTTCGTTTAGCTTGTTTCTTTTTTATCATAAATATTCGGTAATTTATTTTCTTGGCGTCATGCATATTGATTATTTTTTTGGTGAGCCTCTTATGAGAAGCGGAAGTTTTAGTTTATCATCGATTAAATATTTATGGTCTCTGTTTTTTTTTTTTGTTTTTTTTTTTATTATTGTCATGAAAGTTTTAAAAAATGAGGAATTTTTTATTACATTGATAATGAAAAACATTGATTTTCATTTTTTGTTTTATAATGTATATCATCAGTATGTAACACTGGCAGCAACTGTTTTTTGTAAGTGCAGGTGACTTCCGTTTTACACGAAGAATGTGTTGCAAAAGATTTGTGTAAAAAAAGCGAAATTTTGCGTTTGAGGTTATTTTTCCCCACTTATATTATGTTGTTTTAATTGATTTTTGGAAATAATTGTCAATTTTGATGCATACGATATCTATTTCAAGATTTAAATTAAATCATTTAATATCACTTTCAATTCAATATTGGAAATGGTTTAGAATTTCAAAGTTAATATATAGTAGGTTGATTCAGTATCTGTCAACAAACTGCCAGGTCATGTAGAGACTATGCGAAAAGTTTCAGGAAAAAAATCGTGTCACGTGATACAAACTTTCGAATGCTGCCTGTATTGTAACAGGATTGCAAGGTTTGCTACTTTCCCCACACAGACAGATTTATTGCGGTGGAGCTAACCATACAGGTGGCATTTCGGGTGTTTGCACCGCAATTTTTTTTCCGTAACTTTTCGTATGAAGTTGCTCCTTTTGAACCCCCTCTCCCTGGAAGTTTGAAACAGAGGTACTGAAACACCCTGTATAGCAGGTTCTTATTTTCCAAAATGTTTATTTTTACAGATCTAAAGTACAATGTTTATTTTATATTATACGAATGTTTAAAATTACTTAGAAATATATTTTTTGCATTTCAAGTATTGAATGATTCCTGATAAACCTTCCTGATAAATATGATCCGAAATAAAAAATATATGATAAAATTCGGAAAATGACAAATGTTCCAAATCCAATCGAAAATTGGAATTGATTTTTGTAATTTCTTTATATTATAAATGATCCATATTTATATGTATCGATAAAAGATGTATCTATATTAGTTTATTAATTGTGTATCGAACAATTCCTTATATGTGTATTTGTCCCCTTCCCTCTAAACTGGATAAATCTATACGCGCCTGCCTGGAAGTCTTGGATTATTAATTTTTTTCGATTCAGCACCGATTTGGAGGAACGTTTCAGTAATTCCCTAAACAAGCGTCCAAAGTTTAATTTTTAAGTGAAACGCTATAAGGAATAATCTCATTAACATTGGGCTGAAATCATTCGATTTAACATTTCGTATTATCCTTCCTTATGCTAAGCGAATTTATACATCAAACACTGCATTAGCGTAAGACTACATAATTTTGAATTCAATTTTCGAAGTTTTTCTTCTTCTTGCATTGAGTCCAATAGAAACGGGTTCATCTCGAATTTTAACTCTTTTCCTCAGTAGGGTTCTACATGCGGAATTGATTTTTCCATAAAATTAAACTTTAATCTTTTATTTTGGTATTACCATTTGAATTTCGCAATAGTTTTCATGTCCTTTGGGGTTTCTGAGAAACGAAAAGTTTAAAATATCAGAACTTATGGGAGATTTAAATTGTTAGATTTCACTTTGAAAAAGTCGAGGTTAGTTTTTGTGTAATTCGAGTAGACATGCCACAATGCGAAGCGCTATATGTTAACTTTGGATAGTGACATTTGTTATCATCCCAAATATTAGGATTTAGTGGAATTTGAAGTTTTTTTTTTGTTTGTGTGTGGATCTTGCTTTAAAAAAAGGTCGAGCGATGTTTTTTTGTGTAATTCGAGTCGACACACAATGGACAAAGAAGCACTGTGTGTAACATTGGACAGTGACATTTGTCATGACCCGACATTTTGTCCTTACAAATAGATACGGATCACGAGCTGATAATTTTGATGGTCGCAGTGACGGTGGCCCTCCAAATTCTCAACGATATGGTTCGCCTACTGGACCTGGAGGAAATCCAAACACCCCTCAGCAGGGTGCCGTCATGATGGTTTATGGGCTATGCCACGAAAAGATCAATAGCGAGCGCATCTTCAATCTCTTCTGCCTCTATGGCAATGTTGTCAGGGTAAGCAATTTGTTTCTTGGTGCTCATCTCGAGATGATTTTTATTTTTTCTGAAAGAAGAAAAATTAAATTTTTTTTTGACTTCATCTGTAATTAACATGCCGATCGTTAATGTGTAGGTGAAGTTTTTGAAGAGCAAAGAAGGTTGTGCTATGGTACAAATGGGTGATGCTGCATCAGTCAACAGAGCAATTCAGAACTTAAACAACTGTTTCTTCTTCGGAACTAAGATGCAATTAGGGTAAATATTTATTTATTTATTTTTTTTTTTGATGAATATATATCTTTGTGTTTGGTTGGGTTGTTTTTTTGTGTGTGTGTTAAAAATTTTAAGTGGAGGTTGATTTTTTTTTAAAGGTACTCCAAACAAGCATTCCTCAATGATGTCCAACAACCTTTCGATCTCCCTGATGGGTCACCGTCCTTCAAAGACTATATGGGAAACCGAAACAACAGATTCACTAACCCCGAATCGGCGAGTAAGAACAGAATTCAGCCTCCCTCCAGAATTCTCCACTTCTTCAACACACCCTCAGGAATAACAGAAGAGGAGCTGAAAAAGGTAAGACTTCGATTTTTGTTGTTGTTGTTGTTTGTTGTTGTTGTTCACCATTTGTTTTTGGGTGCTCATTTTTTATAAAGTCATTGGGGAAGAGAGTTTGTTGTTGGAACTTAGTTTGTTCATTTTAGGAAAACACACAAAATATGAATTTTTTATTTCGTTTCACTGTGGGAACTTCCATTTTTGTGTACATGTATTGTTAACGCTGTTGTTGTTTTTTTTTGTATGTTGCTAATGACTTCTCATTAGTTTGGGTTTCGAAGAGCCAACTAATGAGGCGGTTAGTTTTTGATGAATTTTTTAGTTGTAGTTTTTGCAATTGTTACTGTTACACTTGGTATTTTTTTTTTAATATTCTCACGGTATGATTTAAATTGCTAGTTAATTAATTTATTTTTTTGAAACAACACCAACTGCAATGGTTAATTTTGCAGCAGCAGCTCTTGCAAATTATCGTATTATGGTGATGTTTTTTTGTAGGAGACTGGCTAACAGCTGTTTTGCAGTATTTTATTTTTGTACTGCAGCGTACTTAGCATTTTTAAGTTTTTAAAATATGCAGGGTGTGCGTGGCATTGTCTCTAGAACAAACAGAATTATCAGAAGTGCGTCATAATTTTTTTTTATGGTAGATTTTCAAATTGTAGCTTTTTCTTAAACTATCGATTGTTTGGAATGTCTAAATTTTACTTTACTAAAGTCTACAAAGAAAAAGTTTCACAATCAAATTTTGTTTTTAGTTTAATGTAACGCAGGTGGTTTTCGATCTATGCGAGGATTATATTATAACCTCGCATAAATCGAAAATTGTATACAACTAAATTTGTATGAAGTTTCAAAACTGTTGCAGTCATTTCGTTGACACTTGTGCTTCATCTCGTAAAGTCGCATAATAACGAAATTACCTTGCATATAACGAGCATAGGGAGTTTCGTTACATACGGTGGAATTTGGTTGTTATAATCACGGATAATGTCATTATCAATCGGTCCAAAACACTGTTTCATTATCCACTGTTTAATATTATTAGCCGGTTACTATCTAAAAGTACTGGTCCTACAGTGATCGTAATAACAGAATTCCACTGTATTGGCAAAATCGCACTCTATGAAATTCAGGTTTTTGTCAAGATTTTTTCCTCACTATTGAGCGATTGATGTCTAAATTTATAAAGGAAAAATGAGTATACAATATATAAACATATGCAGTATAAATAATGTATAATAAATAATGATAGATGTGGAGTTTTTATACAGTTATCAAATGTATGAATTTTTTTAAAATATAGATTCATGTATAATAAAAACAACAGTTATTATTTATCTCGTGGATGCATTTTTATTATTCACGTATCATAAAAATTTTAATGTGAAAAGTAGGCCTAGCAATTTATTTTTTTTATATCTTTTGTTGACATGAGCCAAAGATGATGCCCTATAGAGGTCATAAAAATCATTGTATCTGCTAATGGTTTCACTTTAGTGTTACGATTCTTTTATAGTAGGGTTAGTCAACTGTTGGTTTTAAAAGAAAACACACATACACACAAACTTAAGATAGTATACATCTCATGCTGCAGACTTGGGTTATTGTGATATCTTTTGGCTGCTTGTTTTGGCTGCCATCCAATGCCAAGTGGAAGGCCGACCGGCTGCACACACATACACACACATTGAGAATGAGGAGGATGATGATGATGATGATGATGATGGCATTCTCCCAGGCATGAATCCATCATCAGTGACATGGAATGCTACTCTAGTTAGCATGTACCAATGAGATTCTTTGTTTTTGCATTACTTCCTCTGGCAAAACGGGTTAAATATTGATCTTTGTGGCGTGCTCCGAATTTTGTGTTTTTTAAAGTCATTAGGAATTCTTAATGACAGATGTATAGTGAACAACTTTTGGATTAATGAAGTTTTAAGAGATTTTTTTTTAATGTGCTTTTTTTTTTATTCATTTTTGTTTTGTGAATTGCCTAACAAATTGTTGGTTATTTGTCTTCTCGATAATTGATACAAGTCAAAACGTTTTCCTGCCAACTCTTTTTTGTTGTCGTCGTTGTTGTTGTTTAGTTTTTTCCCCCAATTGGCTTTAGCAAATTGAGGTTGCGATTCAGCAAAAGATTATTGCCAACACTATTTACAGCCAATAACGTGTTCATTGTTTCATAGTAATACAATGTTTCATTAGGTTTAAAGTTTGACGGATTTGTGGGGTTACGTTTTCAGTGAATCTAATGAACACGTGTTGATGATAAAACATTTTTGAATGTGCTTTCGTTTACAAACATCAATGACGTTCGCCATGTTAAATCAACTCTTCATAAATAATACGACCTTACATTTCTAGTATTGTTTATTGTTTTGAAATTTAGTTGTTTTGAAAATTACGTTAAATCTTCCACGTTCGAAAGAACCTAGGGTCTGGAGGTTCCCATAAACTTTCGCGGATGTTGAGACTATAAATCAATGAAAATAACGGGGATAGGTTCATTGCGCGACAAAATACATACTGTATAGAGAGTGAAAAGACAAACTCTGTATATATGAATATCTTTAAGAAAAAAATCAATAACGATTACAGAAGTGCGTATGCTGTTTATTTTATGCAATCATAAATATTAATCAATGATGCTTGTTTAACATAAATTATCTTCGTTCCACTTAAAATCGTTTTACTTTGACCATTAATAATCTCGATTTATGCGAGTTTGGTATATGCTATTTCTTTATTGTGCGATTTTACAAGAAGTAATTAACAACCCATGTTTTTGCCACTTGGCGGGAATTTTGATAGTCGATTTTTGATTGTGTGAAGCTTTGTGTGGAACCATTGACTAAGAGAGATCTGTAACTCTTTAGTTTATGGTGGAACGTTTTAAGTTGCATAAAAAAGTTGCATAACCCTCGCACGAATCGAACATGACCCTTATATGCGTTTTTGATATTGTGAGCAGAGAAATTCTCTCAAATGCTTGTTGTGTGCGATAAGAAAAAATTTGTTTCATGCGAAATTTCTTCATTATGCGATTCTAAGTGGTATAATACAAGTGTTAATGTGTTTTAATTTTTTTATTTTAACATGACGCAATTTTTTCTACAAATCGAATGAGATTATATGAACTTAACACAACAAAAACTGAAATAAAAAACAAGATGCACATATTATATACAAATATACAGATTAATGAGAGTATAGCAAATACTTGAACAGTATTTCGTTAAAATGGTTTGTGTTATTTGTAGTATATTCATCTAGTTATATTCCTCGAGTATTATATTCATCTAATTATATTCATGTCATATGGTACAAGTGACTAAACGCTCTTGTATTTGCAACTTTCTTTCATTACCGTGTACGCTACACAGTCCAAAGATTCTCAAATTGTCGACTGTAGTTTTTTTCTATTTTATGGGGATTTTGATGTAAGAGTTTCGATTTATGCGAGATAACTGAAGACCACAAGTATCTTCTCATAAACCGAGGACAACTTATCGTAAAAGAGTGCTAAGTAACATTTTTTATCAAAAATAAGTTAGAAGCATTTTTTTTAATGTGTTAGGTGCAATTCTACCTTCCTAACGCATAATTTTAAGCAAAACAACAATATGTGCAAAGATATTGGTGCAAGAAATGTGAAGTGGTCCATAGATCAATGCAAGTTCAGATCTTTGAATGCGATTTTCTCGAAATAGCAAAAAATGTTACTTAACACCCTTTTACACCAGGCTCTTCAATTATAGATCAAAGATGTAACATTATGGCAACGCAACATCCTCCTAAAGACCTTAAAGATAAAACTGGAGCATAAGTTTGTAGCTGAAATATAATACTTTTGTTTAGAACTTGTTTGCGGGTAAGAAAAGTCGAGTGTTAATGAGCTGCACAGATGGTGCTTGGAACACATCTGACATTTATATTTGCTCCAGTACATGTGGTTGTCATTAACGCAATGCTTTTTAGTCTGGTATATTGATCATAGGAAAATTTTGTAACTTGTTTTTTTTTTGTAACTGAAATGAAAACAATATGTTAAATGAATAAATGCCATCCGAGTGTATCATTTGTTATGGATATTTTTAACAAGTACTGCAGCCTTAGCGTTACTGTATACGTTTTGGGTGTTTCACTTTTTTGTACAGGGTGTTCCTCGAGTCACTTATGTTTATTTTAAAAAATGAAATTTAATTTAATAATTTTAAATTTTAAGAATATCATATGCATATATTTCACCAGGTTGGTGACTTTAGAAATTCTGTATATTAGATGTTAAATATTGAGGATTGGGTTGTAAATGAAATAACTAATTGCATTGTATTGTTGATACAGGTTTTCGAAGACTGTGATGTGAAACCTCCAAAAACTGTTAAAATGTTCGCATCAAAAAGTAAGTTGAATTGTTCGTGTGTTTTTTTTTCTTCTCCTGTTGCCATCGATTTGTGTCGTTTGTTTTTATAACCTGGTTTTTTTGAGTGTTACAAACATAACTAACTGGCTGTTGTTGTCACTTTATTGATCCGGGATCCGAGCGCAGTTCCTCAGGCCTTCTGGAATGGGAAAATGTTTCTGATGCGCTGGAAGCTCTTGTTACCACAAACCACACACCCATTCCCAATCCCAGTAAGTGTTCACTATGTTCATATTTTTCTAGATAAGTATTTTCGTTTTTAAGAAAGTTTATACGGTTATATCACTTTAATATCACTAGAAAATGTACGTTGAATTTTAATATGAAGAAGTGTCACAATATTCTGAATTTCAATGTAAGCAATCAAACAAGCGTGGTACATGTATCTGGCAATTTTTTGTAATATTTCTGTTGGTTGATACAATGTATAATAGTAGAACAGTGTAATCAAACATAGTACACGATTCTATATAACCCACATTGCACATGGTGTAACTTTTTTGTTGTTGTGACTGTTACCTAACAACGTCATTTTAACAGACAGGGATATTTGATTCTTTTTTTTCAAGTTTTCATGTCAGCGTTGTATTAAGCGGATTTAAAAAAAATATTATATACAGTACAATCTATTTGCGAGCACTTTTCATTTTTCAGAAATGTGAAAACCAGCTTAATTTGTTAGATAACTAGCTCGTTGAAATGCAAACAGAAAACCATATGCTCGTTTACAATGACAACGCATCGGTGACAATTCTATTTTGCTCGTACAGATGTTTAAGAACATTAAAAATGATCTTTAAAAATACACTTAAAGAATTAAAATACGCTTAATGCGAATTTAGATTCATGTGGTATTTGAGTAATTCGATATATGCGAGTTTTGAGCAATTCCATTTTGAATTTTTGCAATTTTTCATTCGATTTGTGCGATTTTCTTTCTTTATGTGATTTTTTGTCCAGTAAACGTCTGAAGATGGCAGTATACATTCAATTACCAGCTCACTCACTCACAAAGTCGCTCAAGTGAAGCTAATATAAAGCATATAAGAATGGGTTTTTTGCTTATTCAGCTCTGTGATGTAGTATCTTTCATGATTTTATGACATGCAATCATGATATGAAATAACATGATTTCATGTAGGCAATTCAAGGTAGTTAGCTGTATCGTCATTAAATAAAAAATACTGAAACGAAATTGTCGTCGTTAACTTGGGGACTGTCTGCAACTCAGAATTTAATCTGTAAATAACTGATTAGTCATGAAACAAAATAGTCTTGTTTGAAATGAGTAACATTCATTTGGTGGGTGATTTTGATTGGCAAGATTTTTATCATTTCGTAGTTATGATGTTGCATGTACTTTAGTCATGACATAGTTGGCACACATTGCAAGTCATATACAGTACTTGCATTCACCAAGCTTTTGCCTTTTATTTTTATTGTTTGTATTTTTTTTTCTTCACGTGTCAGTAGGTTATATAGTCTTCTTATCACGGGCTCTCAAAATTGGGATTTAAAAATTTCTTCGAGGTTGAGTGGCTTCACTTTATTCCTCAATTGCACCCCTGAGGTGGTTGTTGAAAATAAAACGCGGTGTAAACAAAATTGCAATGTTGCAAATGATTGATTTATCGAAGAAAAGCAGCAGCACCCGTTTTAAATCTCTCCTTCACCCATCAGGCTGAAGTCGGAGGTTGCGTTCGTTCGGTGTGCTTTACGCAAGTTTAAATAGCTGCCAGAGAATGCCTTGGCCATTTTACAGGGTTCATGTTTTTATTTGACACGGTTTTCAAGATTCTTACACTGGGTAGGATAACGTATAAAAAAGTGAAAAAGAGAAAAAAAAGTCGGTTTCTGCACTCGTGCTAGTTGAAGCTGGAAAGATGGTTTACTTCAGCGTGGTTGAATTTTTGACAAGAACTTTTTGGTTGGGGGAAGAAAAATGGGAGATAGCGGCGTTGTGATAACGCTTCCATATTCCGAACAGACCATGCTTATTTAATGATCTCCATTCGCGAAGAAGGAGAAAGAAAGTGGAGGAGTTTTAAGAGGAGGGTAGAATATTTTGCTCGTTGAGGCATGAGGCGGACATCCTGCACAAGGTTTTGGCAAAATCGATAATGCTATTGACTGTTCGATGTCTTGCGAAGAAACGGTGGCAATAAGCGCCCTGTTGTTGTCCATATCTCTCGGTTCTTCCTTGGCTGAGACCCAGAGTTGCACCGGTTTGCGCAGCGTTACGTTCCGATAATCGTGTGACGAATGTGACTAGAAATTTCCTGGCACCACCACAGACTCTGGATGGAGACAGTCCTCCTCCTCTTCCTCTTGCTAGCTGACTCACTCCATAGGCATTGGAATGATGTAGTGGTGGCGAGCTACGTATTCCCTTGGCGCGGCATCCTCATTCGGCTGCGAATAATTGCGTTTCAAGAATGGAATCACTTGGCCGTTGTTTAATGCGGATTGTCTCGGCGGATATGCTAGTTTGGAGAGAGAGTTCACCATGGTAGCTTTAATTAATTTCGATCCTAACCTAATGAGTCGATGTTGATTGTTGACTTTCTCCCTTGATTAGTGCATTAAGCCTAATGAAATTCAGTTTTTGACGCAGAAGAGTGCCCTTTGGTGTTCTTTTTTAGTTCATATAGGCTACACAGTATACTCTATATATATTGTATTGTAATACTATATAGCGTACACAATATATTATAACGTGTTACGGTAATAAAATTAAAAATATATATATATATAATATAGTATTTTGCTAGACCGATAGTTGTAGATATCTGATTGTTACATTTTGAGTACACCGAAATATTCTTCTGGAATACCGTCGAAAATTGCGTTTTAGAATTAAAAATAATTTTATGGCAAAATGGTTAATTAACAGCATCACATAGTAGTGTATTTTGGTACTGGTACTGTATGTATGTATGTATGTATATACATACACAATGTAGAATGTACAATATTTGTATAATATGTATGCGTAGTACAAATACACAAGTACGTAGTACAGTAGATTGCAAAACATCGAAAAATTATTGTCAGATACACAGAATTAGTGTTGACGAGCTACGAAAATAGAAATTCTTGTTGGAAGAAAACATTTATTGCGAAACTTATTGCTTTCGTAATGGTGACAGTTCGTAAAGCTACGACAAAATTGTTCGCTTTAGTATACGCTTTTTGTTTACCACTTCCAGTAGTTCTTTCTAGTTCCGTTAGCTCGTTATTTCATTTTATTCTGGTGGAATTCACAAGTGTTTGTGATGTTTCTTTTACTGATATTGGAGAAAAGTTTCAAGCTGGATGTACAGCTACATGTTTTATATAGGGTGACGCTAAATAAGCTGAACCATTTTTTAAAAAAAATTTCTTTTTTATTTACTTTTATGCTTCTTCTGAAAATGTCACTAAATAAAGTCAACAGGTTTATACTCAAAGCCGACGAAACCATTTCCAAGAATCTAACTTTCTTTCACCGTTTATATAATATAGTTAATTTATTAGATTTTGTTTTAAAGTTAACGAAAACAAATGATGGTACAGCTTATTTTGCGCCATCGTGTAGTTGCGATAGGTGAACGTCATTACTTCGGTATTTTATTAGTGCGATATATCTAATAATGAGGCAAATAAAAGGTTAGTTAAATACGACAACGGTTGATAATGATACATTAAATGTCTAATTAACGCAACTCAAATGGCGTAAAATGTTTATGGTTGAAGTGTGAAATACAATATTTAACGACATATCCTGTTCGTAAAATGTCGTATTTGTTAAAAAATATTTATATTCCGCACTTGAGGTATTTTGTTTCAATGGTAACATTTGCACATGCTGTATACGTGTCGAATAAGAAAACTAGTTGTTAATGACACTTAGAATTTAAAAAAGAATTTAGTGATTAATTCTTGTTTGTTTTTGTTTGTTCAAATTGGACCCTATGGACCGTTAAAAATAAAATAAAATAAAACTATAGAAAAATCTTTTTTACATGTATGTAGGCCTCTACGTTGTACAGTATAGACAAAAAAAAATTGTGTTGACAAATGGATATCAGAGTTATGTGAGAATGCAGTTTTTGCATTAAGTTACAAGTTCTTGTCTGATTGTCAAATGACTCAGTGGAACCTCTATATTCGTCGCGCTCCTATATTCTTCACATTTTTCCGGAAAAATAATGCTTCGATACTTGTCTAAAAATTCAATATTCGTCAACAAACGTCCAAATCAAGGTCACCAGAAGGCTGGCGGCCTGCTGGGATAAGCGGTCCCTAAAATGATGAATGATGATGATATCGTAGAATATTAAAAAGTTATTGATGTGGAGTGCTTGGGTAACTGGATTCACAAAGTATTTGCAATTGATTCTATATTCGTCAGATTTTCTGGAACGGTTCAATGACGACAGAGGTTTCACTGTATACATTTTATTGGTAACTTGTGAAACAAGGTACTGTATATGTATGTTTTGTAATTTATGTATATTTTTTGTTTGTTTGTAATTTTAGACGGAAAATTTCCTTACATTCTGAAACTGTGTTTTTCGTCTTCGGGACGGGGTATGTAAGCTGTGGACATCGCCAGCCATCAAAAGCCCAAGCGTAATCATCATGTCACCTCGGTCAGCTGACCGAAGACCAGTGGGAAGGTACAATTTCTCTCCACAGTTAAAGGAGAACATGCCATTCTTCATTCTCTCGGTCCAAATTCATGTTTTTTAGTTTTATTTTTCTTCTCTTGTTCTACCTCTGGTTCATCGAAAAGGAAACAAACAGCCACCGATAATAACTTTGATTATTCATCTGTACATTAAATTCGAGGAAAAAAAATAATACCGTTTTAAGTTTGTTGTTAATACTATAAGCTGTGTTTTTTAGTTCGATTTAGTTTTTGTTTTTGCTGAATTTTGTCGCAAAATGTTTCATTTGTGATGTGGACGTTGGTTTAAAAAAAAAACAACATTTAGCCAAAGTGGGTAAATTGTTTTTTTCCTTCGAGCAAACTTATGTTTTGCATTTTATTGATTGAAATTTTACACAAACTTTTTCTCTCCTAAAAAACGAAAAAAAAAAAAACAAGCCTTAGAGATATAAAGTACATGTTCCATATTAAAATGCAGCAGCTAAACTATCGCTCTCTTTCACTCTTTCCCACTCTTCTTCACAAATCCACTTTCCCTCGATATCAAACAAACAACCTATTGGGTTATTTTATCATGAATTACATCAACTCTAAAGCATGCACAGTCCTCCAACAGTCTTTAGGTTTTTAAATGATAATCGATTTGCATGTCCTTTTTGTGCATCACACTCCCACAATTAACGAAAAAAAAAAACAAAACAAAACAAGATTTAGTTTTCTTTCTCGGAAACTAGATTGCTATCGAATAACACCTGAATGGAGGCAAGCATATTTAAAAACAACAGTATTCGTATAAATAATATATATATACATTAATAAAATGGATACTGTTTATATATATGTATATTCAGAAAACGATATTACGAGGTCAACATCAAACAAATGCTTGCTTCCTATCATCCCTTCACTAAACTCATCACTTTCATCATCTGTTCGTACAAAAGAAATTTACAAACAAAAAAGAACCAAAACAAGGCAGCATTTCAAGTTGGCAATGTTGAAAAATTTGACCATGTCCAGTTTACGCCGTTGAAAATCGCTGTCCGAACTTTTAGTCTTGTCATATTTCCAGTGGTTAATAATAATTGGTGCGAGGTGTGATCTCCAGCAGCAGAATTGGATGTGTCGTACTTGGCCGCCCCCCTCCCCCACCTCGTAACGTGAGGGCAAAGGCATAATGAAAAGTAGAGTTACGTTTATTATCTGTTCCATTGTTTCGAGTTTGCACCGGTTTGCAATTGGCATGTGATGAACTCCGCAAGGACTTTAGTGCTGTTGCGTGTGTTCCGAAACCCCAATCGTGCACTCCCACAAATCACCATTTTCAATGTTGGCAGTGGCGCGCGCACAAAAGACTTTTGGGTTCAATCTCCAATTATTATCATCAGCATATCATCATAGCGGTTCCCGTTCCGGGACTAGTGGCAACTGCAGTACACTCGTGGTGTCTGGTAATGGGAACTGGGGTGCACTTTCGATTGACGCAAATGAAGATTTCATTAACGGCCGTTTCCTCTAGGGTTTTGGATGTGTACCTACCACCAGTCTCCCCCCCCCCTTCTCCCAACTCGACTTGGGGGTTTCACCACCACCTCTTTTGGAAACGAGAGTTGGACGAGTTGTGAGATCGGTCAATGAATTGTGTTGCAATTTTTGGTTTCACACCAGAAAGAGTTAATTAGTGATGATGGCAGTGGTAAAATGCTGGTGATTGCTGTTTTTCTTTGTTTTTTTGTTTTTATTTCTGCAGGATATTTATTTTGGTGGTTGTTGGAATAGCTCGTGACGAGACGTTAATTTATTGTGACATGGTTTCTTGCATCTGGTGAAAAAGGATACTCGGCTTGTTGTTCGAGGGGTAGGGCAAATGATTTGACGCGATAAGATAATGAAGTTAAGAAAGGCAATTGCTTAAATGCTGAAAAAGGCATCTTCTTAAAGGTTTTTGGCCACGGTGTTAGATGGGAACCGAGCCAAGAGTTTGGCTACCTTTTTATTTTTTTTTATTTTTTCATTCTTCATCTTCTTTGTTGTTTCTTCTGGAAACGGGGGCTCTTTGCCAACATCCAACCATCGTTTCACCTGCAGTTAAGGGGAACCCTTTAGTGAACTTTTGCGGAACTCCTCAGTCGAATCCTTGCGGAACTCTTGACATTGGCTTCTGTATTTTTTTTTTTTTTTTTGCAAAGCTGCTTCCAAACAAGCATGAGTAAAAAAGATTCTGTTGTACTCTAGGTTTTTCAATCGTTTATTATTGGAAAGTGAAAAGTCATCCTTTTTCTCTTCTCCCCTCCCCCCCCCTCCTTGGCAACCATTTTTAGATTTGTTATACTCTAGTAGAAAAGTTGGTAGTGTCTATTTTTATGTAATGAATGTGCTTTCCTCCCCCCCCCCTTCATTTTTAGTTTATTTTTTGTGCTCTTAAATGAGCATTGTTTTTTTCTTGAGTTTTCTGTTTCATATATTTGGAGGGGGGGTTAACTCCCATTTGTTCTCTTTTTTCCTTTTATCATAAGATTTCGAAATTAGTTCTCTTACCGGAAACGGATGAGAAAAACATTTCTGGCGACATTCACCCCATTACTCACTTGCTGTGAAATTAAGCAGCTCCTCTTTAAGAAAAGACATTTACTTCCTAGATCTCTTTTAGCGTTTTTTGTTCTTTGGGAAGTGCAAAAGTATTTGCGACAATAAAATAACTATAAATATCATTTTGTAGGTTTTGGGATAGACACGGATCGTGTCTACATGTAGTTGTTTTGTTTTTTAAATGAATCATGAAATTTTTTGGAGGGAATGAAAACATGTTAACTTCTGCATCCTCATCTGTTTCTGGTAAATGTCATTATTATTATTAACTTAAATGTGATGTGTTCAGTGAACCATTATTATTATTATTATATAAAAAAACAAAAAAATTGTATTCACCATTAATTTTTCTGTTTGGTGGTTTCAGATGAATTGGTTATAACAATTCCGAGTATATATTTTACTGTTATTATTATGGTAAATAATACATCAATGATTTTCTTATTTAAGTGAATGTGCCTGTAACTAAGTAAACACGTGCTACTTCATGTCGGTTGCACTGATCATCATAATAGAGTATGTATTTCATGATTTTGCTAAATAAAATGAAGTGACCAACTCGAAAACTTGACTTTCTTTGAAATGTTTATTTTGCAGTTCAACGTTTCGATAATCTTGAAACGGACAAGTTGAATGTCCTGTAAATGACGAGGAACCGTGATGAAAGGCCTACTTTTTCGGTTCCATCTGATACAGTTTTAATTTATATTATCAACATTTTATAGTGTTTGCGTGGGATATACCACTTTTTAAATAGGTCGTTTGATCGTCTTAAAAAATAGTGACGTAACTATGTAAATTATAGTGAATAAATAGGAAATTTACTAACACAAAATGCTGAAAGTCCGCAAAAGCGAAAATGCTGTATACAACATTTGGCTGAAGCCCCATGCTGCACCTCGAACTTAAGTGAGCTAACTCGAGGAAAAGTCGAAAAAAAGTGGAAGCAGTCGTTCGTTAAAGCCGTTCGAGGCCAAAACGACATTTGCAAAATAAAATAAAACTTAAAAAAAAAAAATTTTAATGCAGTTGGGTTTTATCATGATATATTAAAATATAGTACATGTCCTTTAGTACTGTATAATATGTCACGGTTTAACGTACTAAAACAGTCACGAAGTTATAACTAATTGAAACGTGGTGCTTCCCATGCAAACACCCTGTACACCTATACTTCGCAATACGGTCTTTTTTAATTCTGGCACTTTTTCGATTTACGACCCACATTGTCTCGTCAACGGCCAAAAAAATGCTGTCGATAATAAAAAATAAAAAAATTGATCAAAATAATTGATTCGTTATACGGCTTTTCACTTTGCGGCCAACTTTTCCGGAACGTATCTAGGCCGTATAGCGAGGTATAGGTGTGTTTGCAATTATTTTGTATTAAAGTTTTACCCTGATAAACATAACTGAAGAGATAATTTCCAAAATGTCTTAAATCTAAAAACACAATTTTCAACCATCGACTTTGCATATAAACATAGTGTTTATATGCAATTACAATTCTTACCTTTTCAAAGTAGGAATTAATAAGTTTTGAGTCTTGAAAATAACATATTTGGAATCAGCGATCCACATAGTTTTTCTGAGCCTCTCATCTCAAAAATGATTAAAATGGAGATAAGACGTTTTGGAAATAAGCTCAATTTCATCACTAGTATATAATGTGTTGCTTTTTTTTTCATTTTACTGACCTGGCACTTTTAAAATGTCCACGACGTTTCATCTCCCATCTAGAGATTTCGTCAGGTAAAAAAAGAGAAGGAAAGATCACAAAGAACGAGACTGGTACAGCTTGGGAGTGCATCTTAAAAAGGGAGTGTGTTGACAGATGTTTTTAATTTTTAATTTCACTTGTTCCCATTTCCTGGATGATTAACTATTTGGCACACCTGTTGTGTTTCATAAAAGAACTAGTAAATAGCCCGTCAAAAATGACGGGAAGTTTCATTACGAAATTTATTGTTTCACTGAATTTGGTTCCGCAACAACATTGAAATCACTTTCGTTCTGAAATGACTCGCTTTCTTTGCAAGGTCGCTTTGAGGCGGGATTCCAAATTACTTGAGTGTCATGTGATACTTTGTCATATGACGATGCACGTTTTTAACCAATGACACACCAAAAATACTGACGTTATGATTCTTGTCGTTTTATTATTTAGGATAATATAATAATAACATGGCAACTGTATATAGAATTACCATGTATAATAGGTTGACTCCGAGTTTTATACTTCTTTGTAGTTAAACCTATTTAAATAATTCAAACTTTTTAAGTGCAGCAAATTTCCTGGGATTTGTATATCAGTCTTTTAACGTTCCAACTGTATGATATATAAAATAGTCACGATTTGAATTTTTTTTTTCTTTAAAAAAAAAATAAAATGGTGGATGTTAAAATGAAGTGGATTTTCCTTAGATTTCTGCTCCTTCGTTCCATTATTAACGTATGCGGGAGGTCTTTTATCTTCGAACGGTTCCACTTGATTTCTAAGCAGTTTCATGTTGTGTGCTTTCCAAGGGTTTTTCGAGGGGGGCTAAGAAGATGGAAAGAAGCAGAAGGTTGTTCTTTGGCAAAAGAAGAGGAAGAAGAAAGTAGGTTGCAACGTCCGCTGTAAATCCGCTCGGATGAGTTACTCTTCTTTCTCGCATTGACTCCCGAGACCTGACCGGTGTTCGTCAATGCTCCCAAGTTCGTGAACAGAATCGATGAACACAATAGGCAGCCATCAGAAAGGGCAAAAGCAACGAAAAGAAAAATGATTTTGGCGACGACTGAACGTGAGCCCCATCACCCAAAATCCCAGTCGTTGCGGATGATTTTCTTCATGTCTCTCTATCTCTCTCTCTTTTTCCCAGTATTATAGGGGTTATTTTTTTTTATTTTCTCCCCCCTTTTTTTCCATTACTTTTAATATAGCCTCGGCAAGAAGAGATATATATATATATTTTTGTGCTTTATTTTCTCGTGTGTGACGAGTGAGTAAAGGGAGTAAGTCAAGGAGGAAGCAGTATCAGTTTATTGGTTTCTCTTAATGCGTTTTAAACGTGTGCCTAAAAGCAAAACATTGTTAGAAAGAGAGCCGACCTCCTCCATCTCCCACTGAGCTCCATTTCTTGTCATTCGAATCGAAGGCAATTTAAAGAAATCTCGTTGCCAATAAAGGGAACGGTGGTTTGGCTTGACATTTCCACAGTTTTGTTGGTTTCTTTTTCCGTCTTTTCTTTCTTTCTCTTTTAACTCGTATAGTTTTTGCTTCCTGTTTTCGCCCGTGAGGAATTCGCTAACTTGGTTTTTTTTCCACATCGTGTGCAACAACATCCACCTGAAATTGCAACTTCTGTGAAGATGGAAACCCTTTGATCATTTCCACGTTCACCGTCCACGTCACTTTTGCTGTATACAAGTAATTGTTCTTTTTTTTTTTATATATATAAAATGTTTTACCTGTAAATCCATTCGATTATCACCAAAGAACGATTTTGATTAGAAAATTCGATTTGTGGAGAACTTTAATTTTAATTTTGTACAAGTCTAATTTTAGGTTTATTTGAAGTCAACTGCTATTTCGTCGGTAAACATTGATTAAAATTTGAAGAACCTGGTGCAAAAGGGTGTTAAGTAACTTTTTTTGTCAAAAATTGAGCAGCTTATTTCCAAAACGTCTTAAATCCATATTTTTTTTATCATTTTTGAGATAAAAGTCTCACAAATAACTGTATTGCTGATGTTACTTAATACTCTTTCACACCAGGCCCTTCAATTATAGAATTGGAAATCATGTTGGGAGATTGTAAATTGCTTATTTTAACTTCCAAAAATTCATTAAGACTCAATTGACATGCAATTTTTGGTGTGACAATTCGATCAATTTGTGGACAACTGTGACGTCAGTTTCTTCCCAGCCAGTGTTTATTGGTTGGTGGCGAAGCTGACGTTACAGTAGTTCACAGATTACTCAACTTGTCACTATTTTGTCAATATTGCGTCTGACAGGAGGCCTATATAGGAAAGCATTTAAAATCCAATTATTGTTAAACATATTGTTTTTACGTCGTTGGTAAACTGTTCCACCCACATTGGGGGTGGGTATTTCGGGTTTTAAAGTCGTGTTAAATAAAAATTTTAATTTTTATTTAAAATAATTAATTATTTTATAATTAAAAAACATTTAATCGTTTAGGTTTAATTATTAGTCTGTTAAATTTTTTGATAATATAATCCATAAGGTCTTTAACCTGGTTCAGTATCACGTAACGTAAAGTATTGTTCTGTTACAGTTATTGCATTACAAACGAACAATTTCACAATTTCCAGTCATTTCAGGTGCAATGGTTTTCAATTTATTCATTGAACAATATGATTAAAATCCCCCCTTGTGGGTAAAATTATTAACTCACAATGGGGGCGAGGGGATATCAAGTGTGCTTTAACTATACTTTAAAATGACGTTAAAAATTAAAAACTAAGCCTTTCAGGTTTTATTTTCGGTTTGTAACTCATTACAACTTTGATAACATGGAGTATTTGATCATTTCACTAGTTTAGTAATCATTGTCCGTGGGGAAAATATAGCTCTGAATCCCTTGCATTACCAACGTGAACATTTTAATTTCATGTTCGATTCGTGGTTGATTATTAGTAGAGTTTGGGGGAAATTGCAAGTTTTGAAGAACCGCGTTTCTTCGGTTCTTACTGTGTTATCCTTAAAAAATTTAAGAAAGAATGAAAACCCGATTGTTTTATTGTAAAGATCTTACAAAAACAAGTACTGTACATAAGTTTATATAAATTAAAATGAATTAAAAACTTACTAAACAATCTTGATTTTATTTTATTACAGTAATTACAGTACTAAATTTCTCTAATCTGGCCTTTCAGTTATCCAGCTTCCTGCCGGGAAGTAACAAAGGCAGAGTTACAGCATCGAGATAAGTAAACGAGACAGTAGTACGGTACTATAGATCCCTACTATATAATATATAAATGCGAAAGTCCGTCTGTACATTTGTACGTTGAAAGTCGATCACGCAAAAACTATTGGTCCAGTTCACTTTATCTGTAGCATCAGGCTAGTAGATATATCCTTTCAATCCATAGGCTATTTTTTATCCAGATTGAAACTTTGCATCGGAAAATCAATCGAGTTGTACTATTTTCCTTAAAAAGTCGCGCCGTGCCACCGGACAGCCGTGCACGTGAGAGTAACCTTTCTCTTACCTTAATGACTAGGTGCAAATTAGTGACTACCCAACGTTTCGCCTCCTTTAACAAAAGGCTTTTTCAAGGGACAAGAACAAGGAAGCGAAACGTTAGGTAGTCATCAATTTGCACCTTGTCAGTAAGGTAAAAGAAGTGTTTTTATAAAAATTTCTTCTTTTATTTTTGTTAATTATGATATTCAGGGTGCAGAATTCAACTTGTAATGTCATATTTACTTATAACAGTAATAGTTATTTTTTCATAAATATTTAGATAACCGAGAACCGCGGTTCTTAACGACGGTTCTGCGGTTTTCGGTTTCGGGTAACCCGCGGATTCCAAACAACAATTTTTTTTTCTTTATTCCATTGGGACACGGGATATGCGACATACAAAATGGTATTAACTGAACTAAAATAACATATGAAACAAGATACTGACATAACAGTATCAATAAAAAACAAAGAAAAAACAGAATACTAAAAATGCTATCAACTATATAGAGTATAATATGTATAATATAATACATGTATAATAATAAGTATAATATAAACGATCTTTTTCAAAGTGAAAACAAACTGTTAAACATTTAATGTGTTTGCAATCATTGGCTAACTTTCTCAAATTTAAAAGAAGTTCATTCCACTGACTTATTGTGTTGTATTTATATACTAATAAATAGCCCGTCAAAAATGACGGGAAAGTTATGTATTCATTTAGCTCACATTGCTGCGCAATATTCGCTACACTTGGAGTATTTATTTTTTATTTCGGAATTTTCACACACGGTGGCGATGGTGAGGAACCAAATTGTAAAAAAATTCTTTACGGGAAATTCTTTGCTGGAAGAAACAATTGCCAAATTGTTATAGAAAGTTTGCCAGATTGTTATAGTTTTGTTAGATTGTTGTTATTATTGTTGTTGTTATAGAAACATAACTGGTGAGCAGGAGGAGGAGGCAGATTTAGCATTTTATAACAATTAGATTGTAATCATTAGCTCAGTGGTTTTCAGTTGTAAAAATTGATGATTTAAATCTCTTTCATTGTAAACTGTATCGTTACCGTACTTTAAAAAAATTATTAGGAACTTACTGAAAATCCTAGTATTTTGATCTAACAACGTTTTTACAATGCTAAACTCACAATTGAGAAAAGAATTGGAGAGTGGTAATTTGGTTTATTTCACTAACATTTATTTTTATTTATTTTCAATTAACGTCACACATTAAATGAAACCTTTCCGAATTTTCGTTCCAGTTTGTGCAATTTATAATTGCAACTTGGATAATAGAACCCATTTTTGATTACTTTACTGGTTTAGTATCATAGTGCGTCTACTAAAAGATTGGTTTTAAATCCTTTGCACTACGTGTACAAACGAACGCTTTAATTACAAGTTTAATTAGTTTTCATTACAGCGGTTTTCTGTGTTTATTTTTTTTTCATATATATAAATTGAGGATTAGAAATTCTTTTGTCATTGTGTCTACATCTGAATTACTGTTAGCTTTAACAGTTGCTTGAAAGACCTTGCTCTAAATGGAAGGATGGGTTAACTTCATTGTGAAATGATCAACCCACAACCCACGATTTCAATGCTCTTTTAACAGTTCTAATGGAGAGTAACATGAAAAACCTTAAACTAAACAAGTATAATTCTATGTTCGTGGAACGCCATTTACTTGTAACTCGTATAAATGGAACCCCATTTGATCATCCCACTTGAGTAGTTCTTTGATATGTCCATGTAAAAGGCATTGTTCTGAATCATTTGTATGGAAAACGAACACTTTAATTAAAAGTTCGGTCTTGTCTTGATTTGCAACCCGTTTCACGTCTATCAAATTTGGCTCGAATGAAGAACTAGAAATTGTATTCGAATCATTCTTTTTATGCCCAACGGCTTTCAAAAGTTATTCAAAAGTCCATCGAGTTTCGTTTCAACTGCTACGAGCACTTCATTGTAAATTTGGCCATCCGTTATGACTAGAGGGTTTTTTCGATGTTGTTTTAGCAGTTCTAATATCAGCTTTAAACACAAACCTAACTGAAGGAGAGTTATTCGGATCGTGTAAACGCTATCAACCTCTAAACTGTGAACTCGGGTAATGGAAAATCCCACTTGACGAGCTCAGTGTCATCTGTTGTCAATGTAAAGGTTTTGTTCTTCTAAAGCCATTTGTGTGGTTAACAAACGCTCTGATTAAATGTTCAATTCTCCGCACCGTTTCAATGTGACATCACTTCATATGATATACAGTACATATATCGTAGGCTTCGTGCAATATAATGGTAAGTCACATTTTAGAAACTGTTTAGGAGAGCCGTTTTGTTTTGGTGAGAAACTCCATAGAGTGCAGCAATGTGATTCTCTGCCTATATTATGCTGCCGTTTTCTGAAAAATCTAGGAAGTCGTAAAGTAATTAGCTAGAAACAGTGCTGAAAGATAGTTTGGTGTAAAAATGTCATTTTTAGAAAAAGTGTGGCTTATCACTATATTACCCAAAGCTCTCTTCATATACATTATATACACATATACTGTATAGGCATATAAAGTATGTGTTTATTCCGTATATGTATATGGATGTGATAAATTACGTACAGTGTATACAGGGTGTTGGCGATAAGTGTTCAATTGGTTATAACATTGCGACCATGGTGGTATGTGAAACGTAATTGCACTCGAATGGTGCATGAAGTGTATGAAATTTCTGCAGTTGACGTCGTTGTGGTCTCGAATGGTTTTAAAAACTACAACGACTTTTTCCGCGTTTATTCGACTTTTCCTTTAAATTGCGTTAGCTCACTTAAGTTCACGACGCAGCATGGGGCTTCACTCAGATGCTGTATAAAACGCACTTTCGCTTTTACACTATATTTCGCAGAATAGCAAACACTTTCATCTCTTTACGTGTTTGTTATGTAAGTAGTTCTCCCGCTCATACACTCATTTACACATATGGTTACGTCACTTTATTAAGTCGATCGAACGACCTATTTAAAAAGTTCGCAAACATCCTGTATATAATAAAACCTATATACAGTGTATTTATTGTATATTCAGGGCTAAATGCCACAGCCGTAAGGCCAGTTGGTGCCCTCGTTAAACTTCACCTATTGTACTTACCTACAGTACTTTATATTCATATCTATACTATGAAGACGGTCGATTAGTTCAGTTTGTGCGGGTTAATGAGGCTCCTAAACCGCTGGACCGATTAAAACCAAACTCGGAAGTGTCACACCCCTATGTCCGGGGGGTTGAAATGTTTAGGTTTTTATCTCCCCGTTTTCAGCCCCAATATGAGGGGAAGGGCTAAACATCACGTTTAGTAATTTATATAGAAGGAATGTTAGGAAGGAATGTTATTATGTTAGGTGGAGTGATCGACTGGTTTGAGCAATGGTATCATAAGCTGAAGGTAGCGAGTTCAATTCTTGATGAAGAAACGTTTATTTTTATTTTTTTAGAATCTCTTATTTTTCCTTGCGGAGCACGGGCTTACAGCTAGTACAGTATATATACAATAATTTAGAAATAGTTGTGTTGTAGTGGAATTATAATAATAATAATAATAATAATAATAATAATAATAATAAGTTTAATTTGCATTCCATAATGAAACTAGTTACATATACATAAAATACAAGTTATTGAGAATTTAGTTTCTGCCTAGATGTTGAGAATTCGCTTGAAAACTCCTAGTGTTTTGCGTAGCTAGCTGTCGAGCACTTGATAGTGAACATGTTAGCCACAAACGAGTGGATGGTTTGGATGGTGTTTACCAATTGTAAAAACGGGTTAAACGACCAACCTAGCCGAATCAGCGATTGAAAGCGATTTTCCATCAGCTTCTTTAAATTTTAGACTACGTAGGGTTAAACCAATTGCGTGTCGTTTTCTGCACCAACTACCTTGATCGGATTGAATCGTAGGTAGAGTTGGCTTAGTTCCAATACAAGAATGCTTTTGGCAATGCAGCTTTGCCAAAAGTCATTCCAACCAACCAGAAACTGTTTCGGAATACCCACTATTACTAACGGCAGGATAAATGAATAATTTAAGAACCCAAACGCGCAGTTCCACGGACGAATATATATAGTGCATTTATTGTGCGGATCGAAACTTGATGGAAACTAGTTAAATTACATCAAGTTACAAACGAGCTAACTCGTGCACTAATGGACGTGCATCATTTAAACAAATGTGTTGATGAACGTTGGGACTCGAACGCGACGACCGGGTCATCTGTGACACTATCATGGATAACGAGCCGAATCGTCGTCATTCCCTGATGTAATTCTTGGATGGGGGGATCTGCTTGGGCTCGAGGATCAAAAGCGCCCCAGAGTGGGATTAGCCAAGGCTATCGATTCGCATTATCCATACGCGGCCCCCCAACTGAGTGTTTCCAAAAGGAAGAAGCACTGACTGCTGGTTGCATTCCGCGCGAAAGATGAGCTCGGCTTGGTCATTCAATGGACTACGTGCCAAGGGTTGAAACCATTCTTCGTCGTCGTCGTCTCCTTCTTCTTCTTCTTCTTCGTCTCCCACCCCCTACTTCACACACAATAGGAAATGTGAGGAAAATAATAGACGAATGTGAGTTCTTCAACTTTGTTCAAATAAAGATTCAGCGGTAATGAACAAGAATTACATTTTTCTCTTTGAAAAGAGAAACTTATTACTTTGAAGTGTTAAGTTACTTGGGTAGAGTGATGTGCACTGGGTAGAGTTTCATAAATTTCGAGAGAAATTCTTCTACATGTTCGTATAACGAGAGTCTGCACTAATTAAACTCGTTGTATAAAACTCCGACTGTATTTTAATAATAAATAGATTCATTGAAAATCCCGATGAGATAAATAGTGAAAAATTCAGAAAACGAATAAACAAATACACGGGTATAAAAGCATATAAAGATGATAAAAAAAATAATAAACAATTCAATAAATAAATTATAATGGATATAGAACTACATAGGAAAACAATGATAGACCTACATTATGTAGATATTTTGTAAGGTACTACTTATTATAATTTTATCTTCATGAGATGTGATCTTTGTTTTATGCTTTAATTTTTTGTGTCAGTTCACATATTCAAAATATTTAAAACAATGATATTAATGTACTGGTTACAGTATTCGTTGTTTAAAGTTTGGATGGCTTAACGAACGTACCTTATATTTAGAATAGTCAAACTAAG
The DNA here is from genome assembly GCA_034695005.1 of Cryptops parisi. Lineage (NCBI taxonomy): Eukaryota > Metazoa > Arthropoda > Chilopoda > Scolopendromorpha > Cryptopidae > Cryptops > Cryptops parisi. Next base: position 47,723 of record JAQIWH010000118.1, read on the forward strand.
TAGAGTGGGTGTTCTTTAGAATAACTTACATTCCAGATAAATTACAGAGATTCGATGTGCCAATAGTACTTTTAAAGCTGAGTTGAATGATACCAGTCTTAAGTGTTGGAAATAAACGGAAGTACGAGAAATTTAACTCTCAAAATGCGATTTAACACAGAATTCTGTGCTGCCCTTACATTATTACATTCTGTATTTTAGTTGGCTTGCATCTGTTTGTTAATTTTCTTACATCACATGTATTATAATACTGTATGTTCAAAATTTGTAACATGTATGAATGACGGCAGGTCAATAGGTTAGGTTAGTCCCTGACCGAAGGCCGGTCAGGAACACTCAATTTGTTACGCCTAAGCCAGGATAAAGGCAGCGCAGAATAATTGTGGCTTGTCGACAAACTGGAATGCAAACTGGACTGCAACACTGCATTCTTCTGTGAAGCTCATTTTACACGCCAAACTTTTTCAATTAAATTCATTTCCAATTCCAATTTTTTTCTGACGGCATACACACGTTCGGGTTCATATTCGTGCTTTCATACACAACAAAAGCACTGAAACGGATGAGTGCATGTTGTCAGTTCTGCATGGTCATGCCAGATTGCACAGACAAAACGGTACGTGTGGATAGACGGTCGGCAAGTTTGACGAATTGCATCAACTGAATAAAAAGTGTGAACGCGATTTTTGCGTCGGTCTTATTCGTCAAACTGATCTCTCTATGCCAGACCATGGTAATACTATATACATATACATACTATATATATACTATATATAATACTATATATAGTATTACCATGGCCAGACTGACGACAAAACGTTACGTGTAGACCACTGGGTTAGTTAACACTGCGTTGAAGGGGGTTTTCAAACTTTAGATACCAAAATTTTGTTTTTCCGGTTATTTTCGACAATTAAGACCTATCATTTAACCCAGTTCAAAAAATACTGTTTACTAAATATCAAATTTGTAATTTATCTCAAATGTCAATCATGATAAAAAATATTCAGTTAATAATTGATTCCTACTTCATTTAACCCTCAATAATTACTAATAAACTAGCTATATGCCCGTCAACAATGACGGAAACATTTTAGATCATGTTGTCTGCAACATGATGTCATTCTAGTGTATTGATTGATTTGATTTGATTTTACACGGTCCTTAGAATCAAATACAAAGCAATAAATAATAACAATAAAATGTAACTATAATTCACGTGTCTAAAATATTATATTGAGAGTAATAATTGAGCAGCATCGGCACCTGAAAAAATAAATTTATGATTTCGGTGTGACAAACGTATAGACATGTTTGTATAAACAAACAAACATACAAACATACAAACCAAGCAAATTATAATGTTTGATAGATAAAGCAAATTAAGCTGCATTTTATAATTTTTTGAAAGCATTAATTGACATTTTTTTGTCAATAATTATTGATGTCGGTGAAAGAGTTCGCAAATATAGAGTTCGCCTGTAAGTCAATAGGTGTCTTGTTGCTAAGCAACGGAATACCCGGATTTTATGACGTCATCTCAGCGGCAAGTTTCTTTTCTCTCGACCGGTAACTTCAGCGTGGTTTACAAGCAGTAGTCGCTACTCGTTGAAATTTCATTTGACCGTCTTAAAAACACTTATCTGAACGCTTTTATGGATCTTTGGATACATCAGTTACTGAGTGAGTAGTAGTATATGCAACATGCCAATAATATAGTTTAGTCATTAATACACAGTGTATATAAAAATATGAAATTACTAAAATATTAATCATATCGCACATGCGTACGTGATAGGAAAATAAAAGCGGAAGTCACTGTCAACTGATTTGCAAATAGCATTTGTTAGCCATGAATTTGATAGACAGCTACACACTATTTTTTGTATGTTAAGTTGGCTAGGTTTCCTGTTTGTATAAAATTTTGAACATGTTTCGACTTCATGTCATTTCGTAGACATGTACGTAGCCTACGTGAACGTCACTCCAAAGTAAGTTGGATTTCCGAATGGCAAGGTAGATTGATAATATTGTAAATCATGCTCTTAGGAATTATTTTAAAGTAATGTATAGTATAGTCACTCTTCTACATTGTAATACAACGTAGAAGAGTGGATCTTTTGGGTACAGTATCTTTTAAAGTATTTATTAATAATGATCTATTAGCAACAGTGATGTGTACTACTGCAGTTTAATTTAATAGTGGTACTTTTTGAGTGACACTTGTCACACCTGGGTGATGAAATATGGTGCAGGCTGGAGTAAGGTGACGTCAGATAATGGTTCCAATCGTATTTCAGACATCTTTTCGTTTGCCGAGAGGCACCGCTTGTGATACTAGTGGTTAGGCATGGGGTTGTTGTTTTCAACTTACCTAAACTAGTGTATGAGTATGCATACCAGTTTAGGTTAGTTAAAAATGAAACACTTAATGATTTATTATTAATCATGAAAATAAATAATAATAAATAAAATAAAATTTAAATTGACTACTTCATTGTTCTTCATTAAACTGGAACCAGTATAGCCTGAGCGAATGTCGCCACAAGTGGTGCATTCTCGGCGAACGGAAAAGTGCTTTTTTTCTAATTAATTTATTTGTAAAAAAAATTTGGTACTTTCCGGTTATAGTCAGGCACAGTCTGATGTTGCTATTTGCTTGTACTTAATTATGGGTTTATTGTGCAGGTTAGGTTAGGAAAACAAAACAATATCATACGTTTCTTTGTTTTTGCTGACTGTTGAATTGAATTGAATTGAATTGATTTATTAAACAACCAAAATTTGTTTGTTTAGTTTTTTAACAAATAATTTTTACAAAAAAATGTTGGTGAAAAAAGAACTTTTTTCCTTACAAAGATTATTTCTATTGTCATGTATGGGATTCTCCTGTGGAGTAACGCAAAAGCATTTCGCTGTGACCTATAATAATCTCCTTCGACTTCTTTTCAAATGGGACAAATATCAATCTATAACAAACAACCAAGTGTAAAGTATTGCGAATTCTTACTCTTAAGAATTCAACTACCATCAACTGAAAGAATTCCCCCGCTTTCTGTGCGATGTGAATCATTCACTGCATTCTTATATTAGTATTTTCAACTGGTAAGAGCAATTCATTCCCACAAATTTGTGTTGGACGACATCACCACTAATTGGATTGATCAAAGCTATCCCAATAAATGTTTTACATCATGGAATGTATTACCAAATAGACTGACAATATCAACTTGTATGCTAAAAAAAACTTCACCAAAATTTTGATAAATTGTTGTTCGATCACATCGTGCTCTGTTCATAATTCTTAACACACTTGTAAAATGATTGTTTGTATCTTAATTTCTGGGTTATCCCCTCTATTTTATGTTATGTGTTTTGTACGTAGAAGTATTGTCCCTGTTGGACCTTTCGGCTTGTTTTAAATAAATAAAAATAAATAAAATATAATACCGTTCGATTAACGATCTTAAAATTAAGACTTTGACGCGTGATTTCTCCATTCGATTAACGATAATTTTTTTGTGGTAATAATTAACCATCGTCAAACGAGTTGATCCTTTCGATATCGAAAAAAAGTTGATCAACAAAAAAATCAAAGATTAAAAAATGAGTCATCTATATAACTAAAAGACTCCAATCTGCGTGCGTTCTGTTTTTTTTTTTGTACTATTATGGCAGTTTATTATTATGAAAGTAAAAAAAGAAAGATAGTCCCATTTCTGACTAGGTGGACCTCTATTTCAGAATACAAAAATGATTATTTCTTTTAAAAGCAATGATTTTTCCCATACACAAAAAACAACAACAAAACAATCGTTAATCGAATCAACACTCTATTATTGGCCGAGTTGCTATATTTAAAGATGGTTTTGGGTTTTTGTAAGCAGAGTTTAAAAAAGTTGGAAAACCTTACAAGTTTGACATACTCTCAAATTACACCAAACAAAATACTAAAAATCGATCGTCTATTGTCCCAAATTTTGTTTTGCATGATCACGTGAGATTTCACCATCTGTCAGTCGTCGTCAGTCTTCGTACGAATGCAATACAAATCGCATCATCGAGAAACACTTTTTGCTTCACTTATCAACGCCCCTCAAATTGCAGTTTTAGTTTCCAGTTTTTTTTTATCCGTGTTATTTACACCGATTTTTCTCCCGTTCGAATTTCCTATTGCCACCCTTAGGGTATTCGCGAAGCCGGAAATTGAATCGCGTTTCACCCTTTAGCCAGAAACGGAACGTGGGTGTAAAATGAGAGGAACAGGAAAAAAAATAAGAAGAAAAACTGGGTGTTGAAGAATGTAGAAAATGAAATAGAAAAGAATCTGTTTTTATCGATACGTAGTTACTATTACTTCTGTTCCTTGCGATGGATGATAGATATATAGATAGATAGATAGATAGATAGATAGATAGATAGATAGATAAGAAGAAAACGAGAAAAAAACAAAGATAGACGGCGACAAAAAAAAACAAAAAACAAACCAAAATAAAATATTTGAAAATTTTTTTTAAACAAAACATATTGACATCTATAACCTACTTTTTCACGAGAGTTTTTTAAATTATCAATGAATTCTTTTTTACTGCCTCTGTCTCTGAAACAGTAAAAAGTTTAAACTCTTGAGCTATGGCGTCATGAAATGGGCACAGCTTATTCTGTCAGAAATGTTTAGGTCAACACGATTATTTTCAGTTTTCTACGTCGTGTCACAACTAAGATTCAAAACTACTCACGTGATCGACAATGTTCACGTGAGTGATGTTAAACATGGAATGCATACATTCGCTCAAGTGCCTTTTACTAAGAGTTCCTCTCCGAATCCTTTTCAGAGTTTTGACTAGACACTTAAAAAGTATTTAAACTGTGTGTTTCTTTTAATGTATATTGATTATTGATGTACTCGTGAATTTCTGATGCGTGCTAGTTTCTTTATTTAGTTAAATTATGTTGTTGTTTTATTATTTTGTTTTCGGGAACTGTTGTTTTGTGTTTTTTGTTTTGTTTGTTTTCTATTTCGGTTCCCTGGAACTGTTTGAAATAAATAAATAAACACACAAAGTGTTGATCACGTGAGTCATGTTGAACGCGTGAAAAGTGTTGATCACGTGGAATCATCCTATTCACGCGAAACTACGTTTGATCACGCGAATTATGTTAGATCGCATTATCACGGTTGATCGCGCCAACACGGATCACGCGAACAAAGTTTGTTGACAAATAAGATTGACTATGGTTGAGCACGTGAATAAGATGGATCACGTGCTCTTGGTTGTTCGTGCGAGCATTGTTAGTCACGCTAACAATGTTGGTCACGTGAACTAACACAAACCTGACTCGTTATTAGAAAAAATATTTAACGGCGGTAGTCTAGTAGTTGTAGTGTTCCTCTTTTAACGTTATAGGTTTTATCGTTAAAAACATCATTCATTGAATAAATGCGATTAAGAGCTTAATTGTTTTCGAGACAATCGGAAATTTAGTCGTTTATGCCTGAAAAATCTCATTTAAGTCATTAAATTCTAGCCAAACGATCTATTAATAGAAACTGATCTTTTCCAAATCCATGTTGGAACTAAATATTGCTGAAGTAGAAATGTGAAACGAGTTCAATTTGAAAGAACCTATTTGGACAACAAAACCTTACAAACGCCACTTTGTCGAACAAAATAAAAATTCAAATCACCTTTTTCAGAAAAAAAAGCCAACAACAAATTGACTATAGAAATAAACGCTATTTATATAAAAAAAATAACACAACAGGAAACAATTTTCAATAGTATGGTGCGTGACTTGTGCTCCACCGATTTTCTGCCAACAAAATTAGATTTTTCACGTTTTTTTTATCAATTCATGCGAAAGAAAAAAGCAGAAAATAGAACCGTTGGGTATAATTAAATTTGATTTGATCCTAGTGAATCACTTAGTGCTTCATGTCGTAGGAAATTAAAAAATCTGAAAAAAAAGAGCCACTGTGTCCTCATTGACTTCAATATTGTTAATTAAAAAAAGATAAAGGAGAAAAAATCGATTGAGTGTAGTGATTTATAACACTGATTTGATAAAAACTTATTTGAGTAAGTATTCTGTGACAAAAATTATACAGAATGTCACGGATATCCGTAGTTTGAGATTTTGATTCAATTTTTTTTCTACTGACAGCAATTGTTTCGTGGGTTTTTTTCTGACATTCATTATTATCGTTAAATGAAAAGGTATTGAATCTAGTTTACGATAACCGAAAAAAAGTTAAATGGTGAGGCTGTGAGACGGTTTCTCACAGCTGGGTCGATGTTTGTGCTGCGGCGGAGGATCGGACGAGATGGCGTTCCGTGCTGCGTGTGATTGCCGGCGAGTTGCCGAAATAAGCGGACCCGAAAATGAATGAATGAATGAAAAAAGTTGTGGGTGTAGGTCACAAAAATCGCTACCCGGCTCCAGTTGCATGTGGTACACCATGGGTGCGCTAATGCTTAGGAGAGTTATCTAAAAGATGGATAATTCATACTTGGTTAATCTCTCTCACATCGAGAAAACGATATGATCCCTAATAAAGGTCCCATCATAAATATTGCCTTGTTCTAATTATTACAAGTTTCACTTCTACCGTGTGGTCCTTAGCACTTACTCTTTTGTTTGGTTGACAATATTTTTATTTTATTTTATGAAATACATTGATAACGTTATACTGAACTTCGGTTTACAATAAAATATAAGCAAAAAAATGAAACTAATAATTTTGTTTTTGTAAATTCCGAAAACGTTGTCAAACACAGCCAAAAAAAAGTAACTTTTCGAGGAGAAAACATTTTTTCCTCTAATCTTTTCCATCTTCTTTTATATATCTATAGAAAAGTAACGTTTCATTGATTCCATTCTTCCACCCTGTGTCGTCCGTGATGAAATTTTCAATCAGGGAGTCACATGTTGAACAACGAATCGATTCCATGAAACGAGTATAAAACAAAGTTTCGGAAGAAAACGAAGACGAGGAAAAAGAAGAAGAAAACTTGTTTTCTGCACTCCTGATTCCCCCTAAGCGAATGAACGTGAAAATCCCATTCATTTCCAACCAACCAGTTCTTTAATTCCACATTCACTTTTTTCGATTACTCGTTTCATGTAACAGAAAAGATACTGAACAGATGTAGTTCATTAAGATTTTTTTATTCTTACAAAATGCCCATCGTTTCGCATGAAATTTAGATCCATTAAAATTAATTCCACAAATAATTGAAAGGCCTAGTGTCAACATCTTTGTCAAAAAGAACATAAAAGCATATTTTCTAATGTGTCAGGTGCAATTCTACTTTCCTAATGCACAGTTTTGAGCGAAACCACGATAGGTGCAAAGAAATTAGTGTGTGAAATATCCCATAGACAGCGAGGCGAGTTTACATCTTTAAATGTGTTTTCCACGAAATTGCAAAAAAAACACCCTTTTGCACCAGGCCCTTCAATTTATCAATCACAACAGCTAGTATTTCAGGATTTTCAACAAATAATAAGACCTAAACTATTTTTTTGTCACGTTGTCTGTAACGCGAGTTCTAACCTTGAACACTTTTCACGCGCAACATCACGCGCTAGCTTTTTCGAATTACGATCGCGTGCTGTCAGTGTGGTTTAAACAACACTCACGTGCTGTCAACTTGTTTCAAACAATGGTCACGTTGTGAAGCGTGAGTTGCGTGTTCTAGCTCAACTCGTGAAAAACTGAACGCGTGAAGCTGCTCGCGACTGTTGAAATCACGTGTTTTCATGGGTAAAAAAACAGGCAAATGCCTGGTTGGTTTAAACAAATCACGCGTTGGCAAACAAGTTTAAAATGATAATCACGTGGAACTAGATCAAAACAATGAACGTTAAACCATAATCACGTATTGTCGATTTGGTTTGAACAATAATCAGGCGAGAAATATAACAAAAATACGAAAATAATCACAAAAAATAAATTCAAACTAACTAAAAGTTAGTTAAAATAATAATAATAAGCAAAGTTTCGCTGTAAAAAATTTCTTCAAACTTGTTGTGCCAATAATTACGTGCGCAGACAAACGTAATTTGACACCAATTTTCGAAATTGGACAACAAAACACTTTTTATTTTGGAAAAATAGGATGGAACCAATTTTCTAAATGATAACGTTACAAAGATTATAGGTTATAAAAAAATTATTATACGTATTACCCACAAGTCTTAGTCATGCCATTATAATCAACCTACGAACGTCTACGAAAGCGAAAAAACCCAAGCAACCGAATTTAACAAAGAAAATAATCATTTATCAAACATTTCCGGACCCTATTCTAAAACTAGGTTGTTCATCAAGAAAGCGAAACTAGAGTTGATAAGTCAACGAATTTCTACCCCCCCCTCCCCACACACACAACTTTGAAACGAGTTCATTACATTCACGTCAACCATTCGCCCATGTGGAAGAAATTTTCGGAATTAATTCCAAAAACTGACGTCTTCATCTTTCCAACCTTTCAACCCTGTCGGATCGATTTTTCAACATTTTCATTTCAACTTATTCTTTTTCCTTTTTGCAACTAATTAATTTTTCAAGAACCAATCATTAAAAAACTTCGTTCGACAGACTGTTACCCAACTTCCACTTAAGTATTGAAGTCAACTGCTATTTTGAAATAAAGTGGTCATAAGTAATCAAATGAACCCTTTCAAATTATTCATTTGAAACTAAACATAAAACTACATTTTCCAAAAGACTGTCAATCCCCCATGTCCGCGACAAAAGACATTTTTGTTTCTGGAACACGTGATATTTTTTTTTGTGGATGTAACTAAAGAACACTAACGATAACAAAGTGATTTTCAGTTTTTGAAACAAAAACTGGTTCTCGATAACAGTAGTGTCTAGAGTAATGACAAAATGGACCAATCGGTTTCCATGATTTACGGAAGAATGGACAGATTAAGTCACATGAGACTTAAGGCTAAATTTAGCCTTTAAGTCTCATATGGTACTAAGCTTATTCTAAATTCTCAATACCAGAAATTGAATTGCAAAAAACGTGAAAAAAAAAGCTGAATCTCAAAAGCATTTCGTAAAATGAGTACATTTCGTAAAACGAAGTTGTTTTTTCTTCGTAAAACGAATTTTTTTCTTGAAACCACTTTTTCTATTGTAAAACGAGTTTTTATTTTGTAAAACACGTTTTGGCGTAAAGTATGTCTTTTTACTGAAAAATAACGTTTTTCGTAAAACTGAGTCTAGTTCGTAAAACGAGTTATGAGAAAAACAAACGGGATATTTTGCGTTTATTTTGACTCGACCTCGCGCAGCAAACTTCATCAAAAGAAAGCTGACATTACATCGTTACGGATGTTAGAACGTTATCTGTGACGTGGAAAAGAAAAACGGAAACGGAAATCACGTGATAAAGCCAACGGGAATCGTGCTCGCGTCACGTGTCGGGCAAGAAAAACAACGATAACAATCTCGATCGTAACAGGAAAGTTACGTCACACAAAACAACAAGATGATCGATATAACAAAATATATTTTTTTTTCTACAGGGTGATCCAAAACTAACGTTGATCCACAAAACTATAGCGTTTGATTTTGTCAACAAGAAACACGGTCACGTGATAAGGTAGTGTTCAGAAACCCATTTTTTTTACGTTAACAGTTTCAGTGAGAAATTATACCGGAAATGAGTTTGACACAACTTCCGGTTTGATGATTCAATCCTGAAATGATATTACACGACTTTGAGAGGTTTCCAAAAAATTGTCCTTTGCCCTTCTTACGTTTAGATCGTTACATTGTTCGATATATCGTTAATCGATAACATCGTCAACCGAGGGGTTTGGGTGCTATTACGAATTTCATCCATTGTAGATAAAATCTTTTGTTTAGGTGACGTAATTAATATTAAGTTGAGTTTCAGAAAATTATAATTTAACCAAGTCTTAGAAAAGCTCTCAGCTTTCCGTTGTTATTAAGTTTGATTTAAACGTAGAGTTTGGATCACCCTGTATACGAGGTGTCAATAACTTCGAGGTGAGCTGAAGGCGTTGACAGTGAAACCTAACCAGTTTAATTACAAAATTATAATGTTTTAATACCTTTATACTGTACATAAGAGGTCACGAAAAGAGATTAATTAAACACCGAGTAACATCGCTGAAAGGATCTCGTGAAGCCCTACTTACACAAAAAAGTGAAACGAAAATAGAAACCAATAGTCAAACAAAATAATTTAAAATGAACAAACAACGCAAACTATTAAACAATACAGGATGTCCAAAATGAAATCTAAACATTTCGAAACTTCATTGTTTTTCTATATAAGAGTATCCAAACGTGATTTTTTGGTGGAACGGAAGCAAAAATCCCAAAGTTTATGTAGGAATTTTGTTGTGCGTGTCAAGAGCCACAATGGCGCTGCAGTCAGTCGTTTTATAAAATGGCGACTGAGCGATCAGCACAAACGATAGTTGGTCAACGAGGGCAATGAGAAACACGTGTTTTTACGTTTATTTTCGAACGATTAAAAGATTTTAAATACAAAACATTCTAACTCTTTAATTTGAAAATTTCAAACAATTTTTCGCTCATCAGAAACACATGGCGCGAGTTAAACATTCTACGCGCCACCAAAGGCACCCATGTGGAGGTGTACTTTTTTTTATGAAACTGTAGCGTGTTTGCTACCATCTCCACATTTATTTATAGTTATATACGTATTTTTCTTCAAATTGTATGAGATTAAAATGTTTAAATAAACACCCTGTATAATTAAACTATAAAATATATAGTAGTATTTCGACAAAATTATCGATTTTGTATTGAAATATTGTTTCCTTAAACATTAATTTATTTTTTAGGCGAATAATTGAAGTTCTTTCGAAAAAGAGCGTTGCTGCCCGATTAAGCTTCTCAGCTGTACTTTGTTAGACTACGTGGAAACAACAATTGGGGGGAGCTTTTGCGCCATTCTTATTGCGTTGCTTGAGGTTCACTTACGAATGCTCAATGAGTCGCTATTTTTCAATTATGAATCATTAAAGGCATTTTACAACGTAAATTAATGGTTAAGATAGTTACTGCTACAATTCTTTAAGCTAGACTTAACGTATTTAGTTAGTTAAAAACAATCAATTAAAAAAAACTATTTTGAAAAACTTCCCTTAGACTGGGTACAATTTTGACAAAAAAAAAAACAACATTTTGCCTTATTTATAAAAAGGCTTTTTCAAGGGCATGGACAACACAGACAAGAACACAAAACAAAACACCAGCAGCACAAAAAAAAGGTTAAAAACTAAAACACAAAAAATGCTTTTCTATTGTTATTATAATACAAATTATTTATTTTGCAAAGAAAAGTACGCTAAAGCGTCGATTATCCGAACTAATTGGGAGGAGGGGCATAGGTGTTCATAAAACCGATTTATTCGCATAATCGGACATCAATAGTTTATGTGCATCTATGAAAGTATTGTTTTCTATGTTTACGAGTACACTGTAAATGTATATTTATTTTATTATATTTTATTACATGCATATGTACTCTACAAAATCGTTTTAAAAAGCATTAAGTTTTCTTAACCTTTCAGTTACTGTGTTTCATGGATAATACTGGTGCTGTTCACTTCCGCTTATTTAATCGTACGTAAAGCATCATAACACTATCCACTTGGATGTACAGTATACGCCTGTCACGAATTTAAGTGGACTTATTACCTGTACGTATTACTCGATTATCACTCTTCGGATAATCGACATTCTGCTGTATTTTGACCAACTGCAGCTTCATTTTATGAAAAAAAAAATCATTGTTTCGATGAGTGACAAGAGTCACGAAGCGCCAGCCAGCCATTGTATGCAAAGTTAGAAAAAGTTGAAACTCCTAAGGCAAGCCTCATTTTCATTAGACACCTTCGGCCTTGTCTAGGTCCCTAGCACTTTTACCAAAGTTTGTACAAATCATTCACTCACCCTGTATAGTGTGTCGATATTGGGAGTATGGATTGTAAATATATTATACACGGCGTAACGCGTACACTCGTATACCCACTGTGTAATAAACACCCTATACATTTATGTAAATATTACGTATTTATATTTACGTACGTGCATAAATATAATAAAATCATATATCACAAGAAAAAGAAGAAAACGAGTGATGTCAATGTCGTCACCAATGTCCATTCAACAAACAGAACGATTGAAAGAGTCGAAGAAACCATTCATAAAAGAGTCCTTGGGGGGCGACGCATGCGCTGTGACGCACTGCGGCAACAGAAAGCTCCATTGACAAAAAAAAATAATAATAATAAAAAGCCAACGCTAGCAAAATCCCCTCACCATGATACTACGGAACAAATCTTCCCAACACTTCCAAATATATATATATCTAGTCTTATTTTTCATTTTCACGCCATCTGTTATTCACGTGCGTGGAATTGTCAAACTCCAACTGTTACCTTCCAACAAAACTCGCGTCGGATAAAGTTTCGACTTAAAGAGTGGACGATACCGATTATCACCATAGTGTGTGAGATGAAAAAAAATGACAATAATGATGATGTCCTTTCGATCGTCCCACAATGTCACGCTCGAAGTCGTTATCAGCCAATGGCAGCCGCTGTTCCCATTAACACGTCAACCCACCCCCTCTTTTCATCTTTTAATGACTAGGCCTTTTCCAGTTAATGAAATCCTTTCTTATCACATTTCACGATGTTCTCTTTTCTGCGGTGACATTTCCATTCACGAGCAAAAAAAAAAAATAAAATAAAATAAAATTCTCACGCAACCGGAATTTTTCATTCAACCGGCATCTTTGACTCTTATGTCGGCTATTATTAAAATTTGACACAATAAGAAAATAATCTTCAAAAATCTTTGAAATTTGTTTTCAGCTTAAATTTGTTTTTTTTCACAATGACATAATACGACACATTTTGGCAGCCATCCCAACAGACAAGTTTATTCATAAAGAAAAAAAAAGTTCATTAAGGTGAATTCAATGTTAATAAATAAATAAATAAGTAAAAAAAAACGTGGAAGGAAAATTAATGACTAATTTACAGGAATGGAATTGATGAGTGTTTACACTCGGCACGAGGCTGATGGCGAAATGATTTGACATTGATAAATGTCCTCTTGTCACACGTTGGAATAGCAACCCCACCTTCCCCCATAAAACACGACACCCCCCTCCCTTTATCCACTATTATATCTTATAATAATAAAAACATGTACTGCAACCGAAAAAGTAACAATTCATTATATGTCAACTGGTGATTGAATTGGACATTCAGTACTAAAAATTGATAATACGACTATGTTGTATAGTGATCCGATGTCAGTATAACCAAATTAAACTGTATACAGTACATTAAAAATGTTTTTTAAGCATGCTTTTTATATAGACTATTGTCATATAAAAATATACTGTATGTACATACATACATACATACATAATGCAAAAAAATACATACATAATGCATTTTTGGTTTCTGCCTGTTTCGATTTATGCGAATTGAACTTATGCAATTTCTGAATAATTTCGATCCGTTGAATTATTTAATAGATCAATAAACCAATATTCAATTTATGCGTGTTTCGAGTAATTTTATTTTTGGTTTCTACAAGTTTAGATTTATACAAATTTTGATTTATGCGAATTTCGATTTATGCGAATTTCGATTTATGCGAATTTAAACATGCGCCATCGTTGAGTCATTCGATATTTCATTTTATGCAAGTTTCGAGTCATTTCATATATTCGATATCTGCAATTTTCGATGGTAATTTATTTATATGCGCCATTTTATTTTTTACATTGGACTTATGCGGTTTTTGATTTATGCGTTTTTTTGGTACATTGAACTATACAGTATATTCTCATAAACGACTGTAGATGACAGTATACGTTCTAATTCCCAGCTCGCTCACTTACAAACTCACACACCCACTCACTCACTCACGAGTGAAGCTAATATAAAGAGTATTAAAAAGACAAGTGTGTCTCTCTATTTGTCCGTGGACAGATAGAAAGCTCTAGTAAAGCTCTACTTTACTTTACTAATAATCATACACTATAGAACTGTAAACGCAAACTACTTTGAATTAACGTGAAATATATATTGTACACTATTCAGGTATCTGATACAACTTTCACTCATGTTTTATTTTCAGATCACTACTCATAATTTTACTGTTGTGTTACTCATTGCTGTTTTATATAACCATAACAATGTATGGTCCCTTCGGGACGTATCTTTATATAAATAAATAAATAAAATAAATACAACACGAAATAACTTGTTATTCGCTATAAAACGTTGTCAATCGACGTGACGCCATATACCCAGTATATATGCTATGTATTCGATAATACAGTGTACTCAAAACAACGATAGAGACGTAATGTCACATACTCGATGTAACGCGATGTATGGCTATATATTATATTAGATATAACTCAATATACTCGATACCACAATGCGATGTAACGTCAAATACTCGATATAATGCAAGACATACTCGATACAACGGGATATGCTCGATATATCGCAACTTGGATCTGTGAAACCATTGTTTCGTTTTTCAACGTTACCAAAGTGACACTATGTTCCAATAGGGTAACAGTAGAGCACACCCCCTCCTTTCAAAACGACAATGAAACTCAGTTCGAGTCACGTGACCAAACAGGTCGAGAAAGCAATTCATCGAAAAGCAACGACCGCAATTGATTCTTCAATCGATTCCAACGCCATGTTTGATGCGTTTTTTTGTTGATAAAACTTGGTCTTAATGCGTCACGTTTTACGGTTGGTGGCGCAACAATTGTCTTCGTCCCCCATCGCCACACATTTTTCTACAAAGACAAACTCCCAAGGAGAAGAAAAAAACGACAAACACAAACGCCACTCGCCATTTTTCATAGTTGGTGACATATCGACGTTTGAATTAAGTCGACGTCATCGTCCATCATTCATTCATTCATTGTCCCGAAAAATAGATAAGTAAAAGAGATCAACTCACCAAAGACGACCAATTGGACAGTCGACTCGTTGTTTGTAATCCACTCAGCATGATTTCCCTAATCGTCAACCATGAATGAATCAATGGAAGGAACTTTCCACTTTTTTTCTTCTCTTGTTTTGGATTCTGTGGCCAAAAAAAAAGACAAAAGTGAAGACAAATGGTTAGTGGTGAAGTGGCCATTAACCAAACGCCAACAAAGATGAACACGTTCCTTAAATGCACTCGACTGCACTGACACAAAGCTATTTTTTGTATATATATGTATATAAAAAGTGTTAAGAGCTTTATCCAAAGGTGAAAGGCATTTGGTATCATTAAGCTTTAACTAGACATAAATCAACCCAATGTTTTTTGGAAATTCCAAAATGGTACAAAAAAAAAAAAAACACTCTGAAGAAATGAGATTCAAATTTTTGGAAAACCGAAATAAAACATTGGAAAAGCCGTGTTTGGGAAATTACTAAAAATTTGAAAATTCCATTTTTGTTTTGTGGAAAAATTACATTTTAATATCCTGAAAAGACCAAAAAAAGAGTCATTGATAAACTCTTATTAAGTTTTTAGAAAATTTTGTAAAGGCAATACTTACGTAAATGTGCAATGTGTATGAAAATAACCAGAAGGTTGAAAAAAATTACATTCTAACATTTGAAACACATCAAACGGTTAATGGTACAAAAATTGAAATATTCATATACGTGGAAGAGCTAAACAAATTTGAAAAGCTTTGAAACATTTTAGAAAACACCCAAATTTTGAAGATGTTACACGTTATCTGATGAAACAACTAAACAAGATATTGATAAAAATTCATTGAAAAACCAAATATTTGGGAAAAGCCAAAGAAATTGGAAATGCTATATTTTGACAATTCCAAAATATTTTTTAAAAACATCCCAATTTTGAGGTTGTCACATGTTTCATGAAAACATCGGTGAAAATCATTGAAAAAAGATTTTGGAAAAACCAAAAAAAAATGGATAAGCTATATTTTTGGAAATTTCAAAACATTTTTAGAGAAATCCAAAATTTGGAAGATATTACACCTTATTGGATGAAAACACCAAACGAGACATTAGTAAAAACCATTGAAAAACCAAATTTTTAGAAAAAGCCAATTGAAAAAAATGTATTTTGGAAAAAAATTCCAAAATTTTATAATGAAAAAAATTCCATCCTTACAATTCCAAATTTTAAGAATGTTATACGTTGTCTGATAAAAAGTCATAACAAAACTGGTAAAAACCATTGAAAAAACCAAAGATTTGGGAATAACCCCCCCCCCCCAAATTGCAAAAACTATATTTTTAGAAATTTCAAAGTTAACCCATGATTTTGAGGTTGTTACACATTATTCGATAAACACACTAAACGAGACATTAGTAAAAACCGTTAGAAAAACCCGAAAACTTTGAAAAACCAAATTTTTCTAAATAGTTGTTAAGAAAAAATGTTGCAATACTTGGAAAACCCAAATTAAGAGCTATTCATCATTCGAGGAAAAGCGCCAAACTCTAATTAACATATCGTTATTAAAACCCAAAATTGATTTTGCAAACCATTGACCCTTAGGTATCAAAAGTGGTCATCGATCAAAAGGTTGACTTGGCAACGAAAACGCATCATCTTGCATTGATGATCCTTCAAAAAGTTCCACTTCAAACACGACCCTCAAAAACGAAATCTTAAACTTTTCAACATTGAAACAACGTTGGTGAAAATTAATCCATTGTCAAAGACGTCGTCTATTCTTCTAGATGGAAAGATTTCAAGTTCTTAGCCTACGTTTAAAGACCAACTAAACGGATCCTCAAGAACGTGGACAATTCCCACACTCGACTTTGTGTGTTTTCTTTGTTCTTCGATGTGAATATCGGACCCTTTCTTAAAATCACTCCAACGACAACAACAACACGAATAAAAGCTTCGCCAACGAAGAAATAATTTGAACTCCAAAATGCCGATCGATGGCATTTCGAAAGGCATGTTGGGTAATGAAAAAAAACACGAACTACCCCTATCTCGTGACATTTCTGCATTGCCTAGAGATAATCTCAACTCTTATTTAAACCACTTTCTTCCGAGTTTTCGAGTGCTTCTTGAATTTCCATCTGCGCTTAAGAGTGCTTAGAACTTGGCGACAACAAATTCGCATTAGGAAACTCCTTAAAACTTGATTATTTTGTTAATACACTAAATTAACCTTTAGAAATAATTTATAGCAAACCATCGTGTTATAAATACAATCGGGATTCTGTTAAAACCACACCAAAGATGGCGTTTATTTTATCTCAATTATAAAGTCGCGACAAATCATGTCTTTTAACTTTTGTCATTTTACTAACGCTTCGACGAGTGTGTTTTAATTAAAAAGAATTAGCCTCTTTTTTATCTCACTTCAATGAGCATTAACAATGACATAAAATAGTTCAGTTTTTTTTTTTATGTGGGAAACTAATCCATCGTTGGTAGACTTGTCGCGTGTTTCGACCTAAAACACAGAATGAATGCCTGTATCTCAACTGGCAGGATAACGATGAAAGGCAATTTTCCGCTTCGAAACTTATCCCTATTTTTCATCCCGTTCGCGGAGATGTTGTTTATTTTCGTGTCATCGAACGACGCACAAAAAATTTGAAGACAAAAAAAAACAAAAACTAATCTCAATATTAATAAAAAATATCAATTTGATCGTCACCGTGCAAAAGAATGTTTTTAATATCTAACACGACGCATGAAGTGAATGAAAAAATATCATTTTAAAGAGAAACGTTTATGAGATATCTTATTAATTGAAGGGCTTCGATGTAAAAGAGTGTTGCTAAGTATAAGTTTGAAAATTATAACACGTTTCTATGTAACTGGCAATAAAGAGGTGGAGGAATGGTTGTCTTTTGTCTCGAATCTCTTGCAGCTATTCTGATCAAAGACTATTCTAAATAGGGACTTAAAGTAATGCAGATTGACATTAGTTGCCAAAGTGATAAACACATTGTTTTTGTTTTATATAAACCTTGTTATATTGATATTAACATACTTATTGATGTTTTAACTAATCATTTTAGAATTACAGATAAGTTGTTGGTATTTGGTGATTAAAATAACCTTTTTTTAACTAATACCAATTCAACTAATCAATTACTTGCAATCGTGAATGGCTTCGGTCTCCATCCTATCATCTCATTTCCAACTCGATATGCAAAAGATGTGACCTCAAGTTGAGGTCCTCAACCATTGACCAAATTTTTAAGCCTCATTTTATCAAGCTTAAAAACATTAAATCGGTTTCTACATACCGTCTGGATCATGTGGTTATTGTTTTGACTCTGAATGTCGATCCAGTTATCAAATGCAAGATCAGTGAGAGAAAAACATTTTACAATTGCACAAATGTGGGTTGGCAAGATGTAAATTAATTTATAATGTCCCAGTTCGGTCACTGGTCATCAAACTTTGGTTATGACATCAATGTTTTAATTGATGAACTATTATATATTCTGATATTTTCAATTTCATGCTGGCTCATGGCTTAACTGTCAGAACTGCCACTTATAGAAATACGACACGTAAAAAATACAAACATTGGTGGAATGAGGAACTAACAATCTTAAAACACAAACTTAACAGTGTTTTTTTTTATCAATAGTGTTTCTTCCTCACTTGAAAATAAAAAATATTTTAAAACAGGCTAAACACAAGTATAAGAACACAGTTAAAAATAGAAAATGTTCTTATTGTATGGAATACAATTAAATCAGAAAGCACCCAAAATTATTTTAGACCCACACAAAATTCAAGATTATTTAAGATGGTGCAATAACCCAGTTCATTTAAATAAATTAACCTTTTATTCATGTCAGATGTCTGTCATTCCACTGGATGAAACACCCCCTGTCGAGAAGAAATTGGTCAAGCCATTAAACATTTTCTACCTCAAAACACCAATTTTCAAATGATATATTGTGTGGTGCTGTTATCGCAAAAATTAATCCAAGTATTATTCAACTTATTTCTTTGATTTTGCCAACTATTACTAATACGTTCACGTATCCATCAATTTTAAAAACAGCAACAATATTTCCACACTATAAGGGAGGTCCAGTACATGACTTTCCTTTGTTTAGACCCAATAGCATCTTTTCCCTTCATTGTAAAAGTTATTAATAAGGTTTTATTTAATAAAATCAGTAGTCTTTCTCACACTTTATTTCATCAGAATTTTTATGGCATAAGGGGTAAATCTTGTTTGGATTTGCTTTCAACATTATATCAAACTCTTGTACAGGTGTATAATCTCAATCATTACATATATGAGATTAACCGATATAGCAAAAGCTTTTGACATGTTAGATAGATAATCAGTAATTTCTTTTCTGCATGCATAAGACTTAAGAGTCTCGTCGACCATTGTCCGGGTTCTAAATGATTACTTTAATTCTCAAAATTTTCATATTCGTAATGATTCAACATCTATAGTAGAACCAACAAGAGGAGTAGTTCAGGGATCCCCTAATGCAACTTTTTTTATGGCATTGTAGCAAACTCAATATATGATCTTCATTTACACGCAAATGCCTATTCCTATATAGACGATAATATTCTCGTCTATGTGTATCCTAAATACGAACGCCATATTAATGAACATCTAATCAAAAAAGACCTTGACACTCTCCCAATTTGGACCAAATCACATGGCTTGTTCATGAATGAACAAAAAACAAAAACTCTCACAAGGGACTCTGGCTAGACCCACATTTATCTTTTTCATCTCATATTGAAAACTTACTGGGAAAATTAATAGATTACTTTACATTACAAAAAGAATAAAAAATACTCTGAGCAATAAAGAGAAGATTTTGTATTTAAAACCAAAACTTAATTCTCTCATTAGCTATGAAAATATCATTTGGGGTGATACTTTTTTTCGCATCAACAGACACGATAGAATGCTTTTTGGCCTAAGCCGCTATAGGTCTATTTTCAGGTTCCTAAGAACCCGAAAACTAATGACAGTTAAACAATCTATACTTTATTCTCGTTTGTGCTAAATTGCTTGTAGCATTCGAAAAAGTTATCATCCATTATCACATCTCTCACCCTACATTGTGGATAACGATAAAACAAGTGAGAAACGTATTTATACCATTCCAATTTCGAATGTCTCCCACATTACCAATAATAGATTTTCATTTAACATTTTAAAAAACTGGAATAATTTACCAACTTCAATCAGGAAAATTCCTTTCAGTTGTGTTGATCCAGACTGTATGTCCGAATACAAGCATGTAAAAAACAAACATTGCATACTCACGTTATAGATATATAACTTTGTTGTGTTTTGTTTACTCTATATGAGTGTTAAATTTTAAATAAATAAAAAAAAATAAAGTAACATTTTTAAATTTTGTCAAAAATGACTTAAAAGCATTTTCGAATGTGTCAGTTGCAGTAAAGATATTAGTGCAACAAGTATGACATAGACTATAGACAACAAAGTTCAGATCTCAAAATTGTGAAAATGTTACTTGACACCCTTTTACACCAGGCCCTTCAACTAAATCGCATGTCACAATTTAAACTAAGTTTGCAACGTGAACCAACATCTGTTACTAGGTCCATAACAATGGTTATGCGCAGTTTCAAGTGCTACCACGGGGTTCATCTCTTACGCGCGGTTTCATGCGTTGCCAACTTGACGGTCCACGCAAATTTCACCCGATACCTACTTAGGTTCATCAATGAACATGTGCCACCATGTGTCACCATAATAAAAAAAAATGCCGCCTCACGTGTTTCACCACGTTCATTATATTATCTTGTGGGTTCCTAGATTCATTTTGGTAAAGATTCCTAGAAAGACAAACATTACGAAGGCAGAGAGGAAGGACAAGTTTGTTGAGAGTTTTTGTGATGTAAAGACGCCTCGAGCTTTTATCTAAGATAAAGAAAGAAAAAAACAAAACACAACACAACCTTTTCAGAGCAAAAATACTGTTTAGCTTGTCTTTTTTGAAAGGGATTAAGTCAACAACGAGAGAGAAAGAGGAAAAAAGGTATTCTTTTCATCAACACAAAGACGACGTTCTTCCTCCTCTTTCAGAACGTCAATAGCATAAGAAGAAGACTAAAGAGTTCAAAGAATTCCATCCAACCTAATCCCTAATACCGAGTATACAGCTTCAATAACATGTTTTAGTTGAACAGAAAACGGAATAAACAAAACTGGATTATTTCGTGACCCAACTCAAATGGGCCTTGCACATTTCTTATTCAATGTTCTACGTAAAGCTTTGTTTTCACCAATTTGTCTCCGTTTCAAATCCCATCACACCAAAATAGAATATAAGAGCATGATGCATTTTAAGAGTCGGAATTCCCTTCTTTTATTTTCATACTAGTGCGCTAAGTGTGTTTTTACCTTGTTGTCGAACATTCTTCCACGAACCATTCTTCTACGGAAACATTTACACGGAAGCACGGAAATATTTTCCCCCCAAGTAAATAGAGTGAGTGAGGGGGGGGGGAGGGAGGAAGGAAGAGAAACAGACTTGCCTTTTATATCGTTTATGGATAGTTTATGGGAGCACACCCCGTGTATTGACACCACCAACTCGGATTACACATCATTTCTGTCAATATTATTGATCAGTTGTTTTTATTATCACAATCTTCGTTCTCTACATTAAGTGGTGCTGACACCACTTATAGTTTGTTACATCTTTTTCTTTACCTCGTGATCGTTCTGATGATTGTCATTACTTACCCTCTCATAAGCACCTTATTTACAGTCATTACTTTAAACATGTCGACTGGGTTTTATTTAGGAAAATCAAAGCGAACTTTAATTAATCAAGCCTCCACTTTACAACCCGTTTAGCAATTATTTCGCTCGGTAAATACCACTAAATCTATAAATTTAAATATAACTCAATGCCAAAAGTTTCTTGGTTGGTGTCTAAACCCTCTCAAAATTCAAATATGTAGTAAACTGTTTCAGTTACCCGTGTTTTATTTTATGAATGATTTTGTTGATGTTACTTTAGGTACTTTAAGGACTAAGGTCCATAAATTAAAATCACACAATTCTTATCCTAGCGACCTATGTAATTATGCAATTATTATTGCAGTCACTTGATCATTTTTTAGATACATTTATGATATATCTCAGTATCCCAAATAGAAAATTGCTTCAATTTGAGCTTTCTATCTCGAAGTGGTCAGTCGATTCTCTACTATCATAATAAACCGATTGCTTCTTTACCTATTTTATCCAAACTCGCTGACAGATTTATTTCCTGAAATTCGACGATTAGTTTTACATATTTTCAATACTTTTAGAGTTGTTCCTGGCAAACCTGCTCGATATCTAGCTTATCTTCTTTACGATAAAATTAATTTTCACAGAAAACAAGTTCAACGTGTTATGTTAGTTACCACGGATGTCAAAAAAGCTTACGATACTACCATGCCAAGCGATTTGATTCTTAATACAATACAATCTAAATTAAAAATACAATCTATACTTGTCTTTGCAATACAACGCCTAATTACAGCTTTCAATATATCAATTAAAATACTTTTTGGTTACTCCCGTTACATCTCCATCTAAAAAAAAAAAGCTTAAATATTTAAAAGTCCTAACTATACCACAATTAATAACTTGTCACCAATTCAAAGAGCTTATCCAAATAATTCATAATAAATAACATCTCCTACATCACTATAGCAAACACTACAACGATAAAGATACTAGGCGTACAGAAACATCACTATAACTCAACTACCCCTTTTTCATCTTACCAGAAATTTCCCTTTAGCGCTTTTAATAAATGGAATTCTTTGCCAGTACGAATCAGGAAACTGTCATCCAGAATAGCATTCGATACAAAAAACAAAGTAATAAGTTTTAAAAAGTCATTATACCAACATTTATTACTAAGCGACAAGTGTTTAAATTGTTATGCTTATCTTGTTAATTTTGATTTGTAAAAATTGTTTTATAAAAAAATAAAAATAAAAATAAAATAAAATACTTTGATTTCACTGGGTGTATCCAATAAGACTACTATTAATTTCTAGTTATTTATCACGAAATAGGCTAAAATTCTCCATATCTTCCCTAAACTGGTAAACCAAGGAAAGGTTTTTGGTTCAATACAAAGCTGGGAGGTACAAAGATTTTTTCGATTCTTGTTTTAAAACAAAAAACTTTAAACCTTAGTTTTAATTTAGTCCAGGTTACTTTAAGTAACCTAAACTATAAGTAACTATACTTTAGGTTATTTGGTACTTTCCTGTTATAACCGGGGCGAGTCTGAGTTGCTATTTGGTTATGGGTTTGTTTTGCAGGTTGGGTCAGAAAAACAAAACAATATCATACATTTAATACGTTTCTTTGTTTTTCTTAACCTAAACTGCAAAATAAACTCATTCAAATTAAACCAAGTACAAAGGAAATATCAACACCAGACTCGCCCCGGATAAAACAGGAAAGTACCGGTTATTTGAGCTACGGTTCGTTTTAATTGAGTTTAAATTAGGTTAGGTTATGTTAGTGTAGACAAGGTTACTTCTTTCAAACTTTCTATTCCATCTTTAACCTCACCTTGGTGTAGAATAGGTTAGATCCGCATATTATCGAATACCGTTGTTCATTTGGACCGGGATTCCCACAAGATGAAAAACTTATTCAATGACCTGCGATTCTAACCCAAATTGATGGGTTACATTGACATTCACTAATGACAAACTAACACATTGGCATTCACTAATGACAAACACCACTTCACATTGTGGCCACTAGAAAAAAATGTGTCACCTAGCCACAACATGCTGCGTCTTTTTTTCCGTTCATTGAGCGAATTTGTCAAGCTTAATATACGATATAGAGGGTTACAAATCGGAAATTGCATTGTTTCATTGGACGCTATGAGTGGTAGCTTGCAAGTCATATTTGGAAAGTAATAGGCAGTGATACATTTAGTCAGAATCCAATGTTTTCTTTATTTCCAACTGAAATAAAAATTAATCAAACCAGTGATTAAAATGCAGGCTGCTGCTACAACAGTTTCTCCGCAAGTCACTGTTACTGTGCAGGAGAGCTATTTTAGTTTTCACTTGAGTTAATTTAAATAAGAATTTAAAGATGCATAACTACACTAAATAGTCTCAGTGACTTCCAGCAAAGTTGCCATCACGCCTTTTAATCGCTAGCGTTAGACCCCATGTTTTTATTCCAGTTGAATGGTTGGTCATCAAATGACAATAGATTCTGACTAAATGAAAAGCTGCGTACAATTTTGTAATGACGAGTGGAAGACAAACCCGGGCCACTACCGCCAGAGGTGAATTCTGCGACTACCAGAGCATAATTTAATTAAACAATCCAAAGGCATGTATGAACATCGTTTTACTGTATCTCTCAACACTCGGTCAATTCCACTTGACCTTTGCTAAAACGAATCTAACAAAACCAGCATGGCTTTAAACAAACTTAACTTGTGTTCGTTTTAGACACCTACCACGCATAAACCTGAAAGTAACGTGATTAAATCGAAAAAAAAAGCACTGTAATGATCATTTAACCTGACACCTTCATTGGGCGTGATGAGTTTCTTTAACCCGGGTGACACACGCTTGGTCATTGTTTGAACTTAGTAGTAGGCTATAACACGTTTACTGAGCTCGTAACGTGTTGAATGGCATTGTTTAACACGTACTATTGCGCTTCATATTTTAAACCTGATAACAGGTGTTTATTGGCACGCGATCTTTAGTTTATAAATAAAGAAAACAAGACGTCGCACGTGGTCATTTTGTTTAAATGACCACTGGTGTATGCTTTCCTTCCTCAAGCCTACTTGATTTTGACTTTTCATATATTTAGTTTAGATAGTCGAAGTAAACTGCAGATTTGGCATTCATTTCTAATTTTAAGATATCACGATATAGTATAATCTAGTCTTGCCCTTCGCAAATATTTAATTACTAGCTGAGACCTAACGCGTTGCTGTTGAAAGCAGCATCGTTTTTAATTTTTTTTTTTTAGAAACCTAATTAAATAATAAATTAATTTCAATTGCAATTTGCAACGCGTGGAATCGAACGCATAAAAAATGCGATCAG
>JAQIWH010000119.1:0-72877 GCA_034695005.1 Cryptops parisi
AATTGTTAGAATGATAAATTTTTTCCTACAAGTTTGGATTACCACTACCCTGTACGATGATAAAAGTTGAATCGTTGAATCGCAATTTCTAAAACATGACATATTCCGTGAACGAAAAAAAATAGTTGCGTAAGTTGACTTTCGCGTGATATACTATAGTTGTGTTCGGGAAGGGGGGGGGAGTTCGAAACGTCTTGAAATTTTCACCACGCAAAGTAAATAAGTTTTCCTATTTTTTTTTATTCTTTCGTCGACCTGCTGAGACAGACACATACACGCATTGCCTCGTTAAAAAGAATAAAAATAAATCTCACTCCCACTCTAGTGAGTTACACTTTAAAAACGTCTCGCGGAACAACTTTATTGGAAGGGTGATGAATGGGGATAAGGAAGGAAAAACAGACAGGGGGTTGGTGAGAGGGATAAGGTGCTTCTTTCCGATTTGCACGCTGTAAAGGTTTATATGTATATATATAACCCCTTCGTTCAATGATGACGGAGTGGGTTGGTTATACGTGGATATACACTAGGTAGCTGTGCGCGTCGCCTGTGGGCGAGAAAAAAATAAATAAATAGGGAAGCTGGTGATGTAAAATTCAGACACTTATTTTGGAGGCGGGTTGTCCACTTGTCTCGACCCACCACGCACACTCGGAAACCCCCGTTCATCATCGTGTCACGTGTGAAAATTGGAAGTGAAAAGCAACCCGAGCCAACGCTTCAATTATTCACCTTAGTTACTTCTTACGTCCTCGTGTGTGTGTGTCTGTGTTTTTTAGCTCTTTTCTTTTCGTTTCTTTCGATGAGATATATCTCTCTCTCACTCGCGCGCGCGCTCGCAAGTAAATATAGGGTGGGGGTGGGTGGGTGAGTTTTTCACCATTTCCCAACTTTCGCATTAGCGTTTGGAAGGGGAGGGGGGAGGTGTGTTTTTCTTTCTTGGTATTAAGAAAATGGTGAAAGAAGAATAAGATGAAGAAGAAGAAGAAAAAATAAATGAAAGATAAGTCTGGTTTTGTGCACGTTGTCCATTGGCTGCTGGATTTTTCTTCTCTTTTAGATGGATAGCTTGAGCGGAGCTTGAGATGGCCGACGGGTCTCTAATGCAAAGCTGTTGACATTTTTGTTTTATCGTTTCACGTTTCATAAATTTCGTGCTTCAACTCTTTGTTTTATTTTCATATATGTATATATATATTTTTTTACTTATTATCTTTTTTATTTTTGTCACTCCTCTCTCAGCAGCATTCTTCTATGGAATGACTGAAATTTTCCATTTTGTTCCGAATTTTTATCACCCTCCCCCCCCTTTTCCATTTTTCTATTTTTTGTTTCTTCTCGCTCGGTGACTTTGGCGACAACCACGACCCCCTCTTCCCTTCCCCCCCCTTAAAAAAAAGGCTAATGGAGGCTCAACCTCTACACTGATTTGTTTTGCCCATCGGAGTTGACAAAAAAACCTTTTCTTATAAATATTCACAGCCACTTGTTCGTTAATTTAACTTTCGAATCGCTTTAAATCGTGAATTTGAGTTTCGAGCGTGAGATGTCCTTTTTTTTTTGCGAACTATCGACTAGAGTGATTCGTTATCGATATTAATCTGTCGACTCATGGGTTTGAGTAGTGCACGTTGTTGTTGTTGGTGGTGGTGGTGGTGTTTGTTGGGCAGAGTTCACATCGTATCCAGTCTGTTTGTATGTGTGTGTATGTCTGTCTGTTTGTCCGGGTAGGGCCACTCACCTTTCGGTTTTCGCCTTCTCACCTTTGGCCTTGCTTTGCCCAGCTCCTCGCTCTCACCTGTTGATCACGTGCCTTCTCCCTTTAAATACCACCGCCCGCAACTTCCGGATTTCAAAGGGTTAATGAGTTAAAACGTTCGCCATTTTTCGCCATCACCTTAAACGAGCCTTTTCGTGTCAGCGGGTCAAATTCTTATTAATACCTACGAGATAGGAAAGGAGAAATAGTTACAGGTGCATCTTTTTTTTTTATGCAAAGTGTCAGAGTTCAATATAAACTAGCAACGAAGTCGTGATCGCTGTTGTTTTATCGAGAAATGGTATAAAAAAATTATAAGTTTAAAATTTTAATAATAAGTTTCGGATTACGTTTTTATACTCTTTATATTAGCTTCACTTGTGAGTGAGCGAGCTGAAAATTGACGTATACTGTCATCTACAGTCGTTTATGAGAATTTACTGCATCAAATTACAGAAAGTAAAAAATGGAATTACTACAAAACTCGTCTATAATCAAGTATCGAAAATTACTCATCGGATTTCATTTTGCATAAATTGCAATTCGCGTTAATAAAAAATTCGCCTAAATCGAATAGTGCACAAATCAAAAATGGGATTCCTCAAAACACGCATAAATATCGAGTATTGAAATTATTCAGAGTTTACCTAAGTTTTAATTCGCATAAATCGAAACATGCAGAAATCAAACATGTATGTACATTACAGTATATCTGTATATGACAGTATATAAATAGTATGCTTAAAAAAGCATTTTTAATGTACTTGTTTTTCGGTTCGTTTTCGTTTAATGAAAATGAGAGATTTTTTGTTTTTTACCTCTTTAAAACCCGCATCGATGAGTTGTCGGACGAATTTACGGATGAAGTAAATCTCGAGTATAGACGCATGCAAAAACATTAAAAAAAAGTTGAAAAAGGAATTAAAAAATAATAAATAATAAAAAATAAAAATAATAAAAAAGTTGAGTAAGTTAGGAAAACGAGTCCATGATGATTTATGCATTTTTCTCGGTGCTCTCGAATAATTTTCATTTCTTTTCTTTACGACGATTATCGTCCGTATATATCAGCAACGATATCCGGGTTCAAGTCGAGGGAAATGCTATATCGTAAATTTTTTCGAAGGTTCGCCAACATAATTTTTTTTTTTATTATAACTTATTCATCCCTCCCCCCCCTCTGTTTTTTTCTACCGTAAGCTTCATTTTCTTCTTCAAAACCAAAAATTCAATAACATTGTTGGGGAACAAAAAAACAAAAAATATTTTGGTTATTAAAAAAAAAGTTGCCACTTGAAAAATTCTTTGGCGATTTTATTTTTTTTTAGTATCATACGTTTCTGATGAGACAAGTAAACTCTCATAAGTACAATAAAAAATTTTCATTTTGATTCCATTATATAAATATGACGTTGATCGAAAAGTAGTGTCCCGTATAGCGAAAAGTAAGTGTCCCGTTTACCGAAAAGTCCATTTCTCGCTGCACGTATTTTGTTTTATTAGGCTCGTCACGTGGTAGACTGGTCTTTTAAACTTTTTATTTTTAATTTTAATTTTGTTTTTTTATTTTGGTAGTCCGACGTATACTTTATTCCACCCCTTTGGCGCTGATGACGTCATTTGTCTGTTTTTTTTGTATACACTATAAATATATATATAAACTAAAACTCGTTTTTATTTTGACCATTTATAGGTTAAAACGTGGCAAAGGTAACGAATTATAGCGTTAAATTAACTCTCTATTTTACGTTTTGTTTTTTGTGTTTTTTCGCTCGCTCTCTTCTTTGACGGGTGTTCTACATTTATTATAGGTTTAACTTTTCCCACGATGGTCCAATTGGGCCTTGTTGTAAACCGTTACCTACGAGGTATAATTTTTAATTCTAAACTCATTTTTTCTTCTTCTTCTTCTTGTTTTATATTCGAAAGAAAATAAGTTGGAAAATGAGCGAATGTCTTAGAATAATTACCTAGAAATTGATAAAAGAGTGAAAAGAAAAAATTGAAACCAAATAAAGCTAAGATGGATGAGTTTCATTAACTGCTACATTAGAGCTTTTTTATTTTTTAGTTTTTTTATAAAAAAAAAAAATTATGATTAATTGGAGAATTTTATTTTTTGTCAAGACCAATTACTCTGATGTATTTATTGCTCCTTTCACGTTATCGGTAAAAAGGAATGAACTGTTTTTAATTATTTATTATTTTTTTTCTTCTTTTTGAACTTTTTAAGAACAACTTCTCAAAAGCCAAGTTTGGATGGAAAATGAAACAATGACCCATTATTATTCTTAATAATAAAAATAATAATAATAATGATGTCTGACTGTTGGCTTTTATGAAGTGGTAACAGTTTGTGACGTAACAACACTTAAAGTATAAGTTTCCCAATAAGATAAGTGTAGAACAATGACTTATTATTATTATTATTATTATTATTATTATTATTATTATTATTATTATTATTATTATTGTGCTAAATAATGCCTAAGGCACATTTTACACGTCAAACTTTTTCAATCAAATACCATCGATTCCAACTGTTTTTCTGACGTCATATACACATCCAAGCGCGTTTCGGTGCTTTTGTGTTGTGTTTCGTTGTGTTGCTTTTGTGTTTCGTTGTGTTGCTTTTGTGTTGTGTTTCGTGTTTCGTTGTTTGACCGAATGGACGAAACACACGTCATGCACGCGTCCGGACGTGTGCATGACGTTATAAAAACAGTTGAAATCGATGGAATTCGATTGAAGAAGTTTCGACTTGTGAAATGAGCTTAACTGTCTTTGTGAAGTGGCAACAGCTTGTGACGTAACAACACTTGGGAATGTATAGTTATACACGTTCCCTCAAAGAAAAGGAGTGTGGATACGAATTGACAGTTGTGATAGAAGTCGTGAGGCTATTCACTTTGGTAGTGAAGTTGTTGGGCGAGCATTAGTTCCGCTTTGTCTATAAGGGAGTCGGTGGCCCAAAGGTCCCTTTGTCATTCGTAAATCGTTCCAAAGTGAGATGACAGAGTTACGAGGCTCACGTGCCCAGCCTAGCCTCGACCCGGCCCCGAGTTGACCGAACTAAACTGTAAGAAGCGCTGATGGGGCCTTTCAACCCTTGTAACACTCGAGGCGACGACCACCACCATCACCGACCACGCGCATTTGCATATTCGATCGGTTATGTCGTTCGTTTTCTTCTACTACTTCCTATACTCGTTCGAAAGACACGAAACAGAGATGCCGATTTTCTTCTTTTTGTTTTTTCATTCGTATATCTTGTCCAACTCGTTTTTTCGGTCGTCAATGGGTTATCGATGTTGAAAAGTCGAGCCTTTGATCTTCGACTTAATGACATCAGCGAGGACATGAAGTGGTTTTTCGTGCTTACAAATTAAACGCGATTCACTGGCGCTTGGTGGGAGGTGTCTTGTTTGGCTTCGTGTTTAGTCGTATCGAACAAACTTTGTCTATTTTTGGACTGACTACATATCATTCTGTGTAAGAGTTTCATATATATATTTTTTTTGCAGTGGTTGTTTTCCTCGTGTATCGTGAACTTGTGAAACGCGAGGGGGTTAATGTCATTCACAAACAGAAAAGCAAGATACACAATATTGGTTTTTGTCAACTAAAAACAGTATCATCACTCGAATTTTCTTCATAGAGATGAAGAAAACTGTACAGATTACCTAATACAGAAAACACTGTACTAGTGGGTTATTATCAACTATAAAATGTATGTTTTTTTTTTAAATAAACGCGTTCACACGAAGTGCAAAAAGTTGTTAAAAACAGTGAAACCTCTATATTCGTCATCAGCCCCTATCTTCAATCAAATCCAATATTCGTCACCAATAGTCAGTCAAGGTCAAAGTAAGTTTTTAAGAATAACAACAACAATGTTATTAAAAATAAATTAAATATTATGTGGAGTGCTAACAGTAAAGCCCATTTTACACGTCAAACCTTTCAATCAAATTTCATCGAATCCAACTGTTTTTCTGACGTCGTACACACGTCCGCGCGTGTTTTCATGCGTTTGGTCGAAACAAATAAATACATCAAAAGCACTGAAACGCACCCCAGATGTGTGTATGACGTCAAAAACAACCAGTTGCAGTCGACGGAATTTGATTAACAAAGTTTGACGTGTAAAATAAGCTTAAGGTTTGGGCTACATCAAGACTGGAGTGAATTCACCAAGTATTTGCAATTGATTCTATATTCGTCAGAGTCAGTATTCATTTCTTTGAGAACGGATTAATATGAAGATTCCACTGTAGTAGGATAAAAAGCGATGCTTCAGTCTCAATTTCTATATATCGAGCAAACCTTAGAAATGATGTCGCAACCCTATGGCTACTAGCCACGTCTACCATGAGAATTCCACTCAATGTGACAGTCAGACAAACCATGTCGAAATGTCATTGGGCGGTTTCGTTCGTTCGTCGTGGAGGCTTTTTTATTTAAAGGCTTCTGTTTGTCGACGTTCTTGGATTCCTTCGACCCCCCAAACAACAGTCGACGACGACGACGACGACGAGTGTCATTAGGAAAGTTTTATGAATTTTCATAGATTCATTAATTCGTAGTATCAGATACACAGCGTGAATATTAATAACGGTTGGCGTACGTTTGTGGCCGCTGCAGATTTATGGCGCTCGTTCCCATGGGTCGTAAATTGCTTCGGTTTAATCATCAAACAATATGCCGTTACGTGTCGTGTGCAAATTTTCCTCTGTTGCCCCCCTCCCCCCCCCCCCTTGCCTTTGCCCCACCCCTTCTTCGCCCCCGCAATCCTTCGATGGCTGATTCGTATCTGGCGCTCGTGCCATTTGACGACGACGTTGCCTTCATTCACTCACCCCGTAGAGTTAGTTGTACCCTTTGAGACCCCCGAGCGAGATGAGGGGAGGATTGGACTGACAAATTTTTTCTCAAGTTTCTTATCGAGTTTATGGAGTCGGCGTTTGGTTTTTTTTTTTAATAAGAAGCGCGAGTTGTAATTATAAATGGAAATGAACTATTAATCTGCAACGACTGGAGGGGGGTTGGAAAAGCATTATTTATTTATTTATAACGCTCGATTTAATGGAGTTGGGATATAATATATATATTTTGAAAGGGAACACACACATGACTCACAGGGTGAGAAATTAAAACTAATTAACGATTGTGTGGAATTAACGAGGAACTTTTATTCGACAACACGGTGTTTTTTGTAACTTGAAATAGCGATTGACACCTTGTTTCAATTTTAATTTGCTGATACTATTAAACTTTTAATGTCAAATCTTTATGGAAGTCACTACGTAACGTGTCACAAGTCGAATCAATAATGTAACACATTATTGGTGTTAGGATGTCTGAACTATTTTAAATAGGTTTCACGTAAGGTCATACGAGTGTGATAAATTTGAAACAATAACAAAAACGATGTTTTCACGTTTTTTTTAGGGTTAATTTTTTTTTTGCTCGTGTCAAAATAAATCTGTATTAACCCGTTAACTATTATAGCGCGGATTACGAAATGTTTTTCTCAACCTAGAACACGTAAAGGAATCGTAAAAGACGATGTCACAACTTTGTAACCGTTTGTTTTTTGTTTTTTTTTAATATGCTTCCAAGAGGCTCAACTCTTTCGTCTCGTGAGTCACCGGAGTCGGTGTTTTTTGAAACGTTATTAAACCAGTGTCATTTTCTTCTTTAGTTCAGTTTGTGTTCTAAAAGAGCAAACCCGTTCTCGGAAACTTTTGAGAAAACCGCTTTTATTGGCAACTTGCTCGTGTCGTCCTCCTCCTCCTCCCCTCTCACAGTTCCAGGTAGAAATTAAAAAATAACTTCCCCGCAGCACTTTTCATTTCACTATCTGCTTCTGTTTCGACTTGTGTGATATTATTCTCTAATTTTTTTCTTCTCACTTTCCGTTCATTGTGGCATCATTTAAGTCGAAAAGAAAAGAAAAAATTCATAATTTTCATCACGCTACTACTGATGATGATGATGATGATTCTCCAACTAAAACTCGGGAGTGAAATGAGTGGAAGGTTGGTTGGTTTCCTTCTCTCATCTCATCCCCACCCCCTTTCTCTTCTCCCCCCCCTCCCACTTTCACTTTTAGTTTTGGGTGCCAGGAATGGGCCAAAGCGACGCCGATGTTTCACTTTATCTCGAGTAATTAGTCCCGTCTAAGCACCTGATTGGAGGCACCGATAACGCGCACCCCCAACTCTCGCTGGAATCACGTGACCGCCTCGCCCCGTGTTGGCGGGGGTGGAAACAGATCTTAATTCCTGATCCCTCCTTTAACCCGAAACCCCTCGTCTAACGGATGGGCCTAGTTTATCTCCTTAACGGTTTCATGATGAGGGAGACGTGAGCATCCTGAGCAAATTTTTAAAGTGGGGTTTTCTTCGCTTTTCGTTGGGGCACCCATCCATCCTTTGCATCCTAATTTCTCTTCTTCTTCTATATTTATTTTTTTTTACAAAAGTCAGGACGTTTTAATTGCTTCCGAATGTGCGAGAAGAGCGATGAAAAAAAAATAAGAGAAGACGTATCGATGGAGAGAGATAGGCTTCCTGGGATAATGATAATAATAATGATGATGAAGTTGGATTCTCCATTTTCTCGGTTACTATTATTGCTGCTAGGTAACTAAGTTTGAGGAGGAGGTGCAATGTAGAAATATTTTTGTTGTAAGCGTTGACATTTCGTCATGCCTTCGATGATGGCGAGGCTTTTGCTCCCAACGCATTGACCTTCAACGTTCGATACGCTTAGGCGTTAGGAAGATTAAACATGTGTGTGTGTGTGTGGATGGATGATAACTATTTTTAGGGGTGATATTCTTTTCTCTGATTTTTTTTTCCAGTCGAGTGGGTGGTCGGGTGGTTTTCTTCTGTTTTAACTCCTAAGACGGTTTTAGAATCCGTGTCATCGGGTGGTACCACGAATTTGATAACACGCTCAGTCAGCGTTTCATCAAGAGGTGAAGGGCTGCATTAATTTCTCACTTCGACACGACAGCGAACAAAATATTTTGACAACTTGTGCTTTAATCGCTTTTCATCCTCTCATGGTCGGGTGAGAAATTTAGATTATTACTCGTATTTTTGTTTAACTATTATTATTCGACGCACTGATATTTTATTTATTTATTTACTTATTTTTTGAGGAACGTAGAATTAAAATTTGTTGGAGATGTGAAGTTGAATATCCCCTCACCTTTTTTTTTCCTTTCTTTTCATCCTTTGCGACGCGATGTCGTTGTTAAGGTTATTTGTCGCGAGGGAAAACGTCGCGAGTGTTTATTGCGTCACTCTAACCCTTTTCTGGTTGCAAAAGCTCGATCGGTGGCGCCTTCTTTTGTCGTTGGCCCCGGGTTCAACCCTTTTATTGGCCAGTTGGCCGTTGGCGACGCTGGTTATTGAGTTGTCCACAACATTCCGTCCGATCGTTAGGGTCGTTTCGGTGTTAGGAGGGAGACGTCGTGCGCGCGCGCGCCATACTAGTCCATTGGTGGAACGAGGCGTAGAAGTTGGTGGTGTGGTGGTAGTAGTAGTAGTAGCTTCGACAGCAGCAGCACGCAGCAGTAGTAGTAGTAAGGGTGATGGTAGTGGTGGTGGTGGTGGTGATGGCGGTTGTGCGTGGGCGGCAGCTGGCGCCCATCGTTGGCCAAAACGTTTCGTGGCCCAAAGTTGAGTCTCAGCTCGTGCTGCTACCCGATGTCACGGGATCGGGTGCGGTTAATATTCGGCCGCCACATCATATTCTCACCATTACATTCGATAATGAGTTGGCTGGCGGCGCGGCAACACGCCTCCTTTCCATCCCATCCACCCACCCACCCACGCACTAGCAGTAGTAGTAGTAGTAGGAGTCGTAGATCCAGTAGTACCCTCTGTTCGACGACGACGACGTCGAACCAACCGTTTTGCACGCGCGCCAGTTGGGTGCCAAAGGGTTGAGAAGGTCGTTGCTTTTCGTTCTCTTTCGGGGAGAAAAAGGGGGGAAAAGCGATTGGGTGGGAGGAAAAGGTTGAAGGAAAGCGCTGGATGAGAAGAAACGCGGTTGTATGATGACGACAAATTCTACGAAAGTGTCGACCCATCGTTTTACTCGCCCAAGTGGAAAAGGTGAAACCAGAGATCGAAAACCTAAGTTGATTTACTTTTTGAGCGATTTTATTTATTTATTTATTTATTTATTTATTTTTTGCATAATCACATTTCAACTTAGGTTTGTCACGTAATGTGATCGAGGTAACAGCATAAGGGTTTAGTCAATTGGGATTACCAACATTCCCAAGTTTTTAAGACAAAATACGATCAAGTTTTCGGAATATAAGCGAAATTAGTCATCGAAGCATGCAGAGGGGGGGGGTCATGGGGGTCATGACCCTTCTCCAAAGTCACCTAATTAATATGACCCGACGTATAAAAATATTTGATAAAATTCGGAAAATGATTGACAACTTTTCTTAATCCAATCGAAAAATTGGAAATTATATTGTAAGCTCTTTATATTATAAATGATTAATATTCATATGTGGTGTCGATAAAAAATGGATTTATATTAATCATTATGCATCGATAACTTATTTTATGTGGTGTGTGTGACTCCCCCTCCCTCTCCAAACTGGAGGTCTGTATACGCACCTGCATCGAAGTTGGTTTTACGTCGTAAAAAGGTATCTCTTAGTAGTCAATCGGTATAACCAATGTCACCAACTTTCTAAAACAAACACGAAATGAAGTTTTCGAAATATACCGAAACTAGTCATCGACATGACGTCGTGAAAACGTATCTCTCAGTGGTTTTGTCGATTCCAAGTTGGATTGAGTCAGCTTTAGTGAAGTCTTAACTTTTCAACCAGTGCACTTTGGACTATTAAAATCGGTTGTTTTCACCGTTTGTGTATTATTATTTTTTTTTTGTCTTTCTGCGTGGTCGTTAGGACGTTTGTTTTTAACTCGGTTTCAGGCTTTATTTTATGGCTAGTTTTTAGTCTGGCGTGAAAGTCCCCGTTTCGTCGTCTTCCTCCTCCTCCTCCTTCTAGTCGTCGTCTCTAGCAGTGTTCTATAAGCTAACCGTCGTTGGTGAAGTGGAAGATGTGTAGGAAGAGGGGGAATGGCACTTTTTCACACGGCACCAAATGGGGGGCAATTAGAACGGAAAACGCCCGAACATAATGCAGTCGCCAAAATTTTGCAGCAGTTCATCGCGGAGGTGGCTTTAAGTTGGTTGTTAGGTTTGGACGGCAGATGGCGTGGACATAATCGCCGCTCGCCGTCGTCTGATGAGTGGCCTTACCCCCATCCCCCACTACTATTACTACATTTCTACTACTACTACTGCTCTCGCTTTCTCTTTGTATGTATATATAAATAATCATACGCAGATACATAACGCACACAACCAAACAACCGCTGCGTGTTTCTTGTTGTTTTTTGTGTTTTGGATGGCTTCAGAAAAGTCACCCGATTGTTTGTAAACTCTGGTAATTACGAGAAAAGGCGAAAAGATGAGGATGGGGGGGGGGGGTAAATAGATGGATGGGCGAAGAAGTAGGAAGGTTTTTCTGTTCTTTCTTTTTGTCCTGTGGAAAATTTCATTTTCCATTTCCTGCTCCCAAGTCTTCACAATTAGATAGCCAATTAATTATAGTTAATGTAGCGCGAGCGAGTCAACGGAGACACACGGGCAGTGTACGGAAGAAGAACAAGAAGAGGGGGGATAGCGACGAGGAGGAGGAGGAGGTGGAATATTCATAGATTTTCGAGATAACATTAGTAAGCCAGTTATGCAAATGACGATCGTTGGTCGTGGTTCCTTAATCCCCCTCCCAAGATGGCTAACTCTCCTCTCTCTTTCTCCTTTTTTACTTCTGTCGTTTGCTTGTTTGTTGTGGGAGTATTTTCTTTTTCTACAACGAAAGATAATTAAATCATTAGTCCTAATTGAGTTTTCAGTCCATTTGCATCTATCAAAATCCGAGCGTTATGAAGAAGAAACAAGCAGCGACGCCTAATGGCCCGACGAAGCGCGTTGTTGCATTTTTCCTTTTTCTCGTCTTCGAACTCATACACATACAAACCGACAGACAGACAGACAGACACCTCTTTCGCGTCTATACTATCTTTGTCTCTGTTTTCTTTTTCTTTCCTTCATGTTTTATATATTTTTTTTTTTTACTTTGGAAACTACTTCCATTTTTGTGTTTCCGGAACGATGCTTCTCGTTCGTTCGCTCGCTGCGTTCTTCATCCTCTTTCATCTTTCCCCACCCTCTCTTCATCTTTCCCGGTTTATCCTCCTTTTCTAGCCCCACCCCCCTCCCACCCTCTTTTCCCTCGTTCCAACCCTTTCTCGCTGCTGATGCGTGACGTCATAGCTTCCCACAACTACCGCAAGATCGACCGCCACGCGATTTCTGCCGCCGCTGTTCGACGCATTTCCGCTTCCGATCGCTCTTCCTCCACCTCCCTCCGTCATCTCCTATCGTTTTCCTCCACTTCTTTCCATCACCATCTATCCACGCTTATCCAACCCCCTCCCCCTTCCTTTTCCTTCATTTAATGTGATCCACGCATTTTCTTTTACTTTTTTTCTTCCTACCTTTCAGACAAACTTTCCTGCCATTAAAGAAAGGGGCTCGATTTACAATTATAAAGGATTCGATATCATTATTAAATAACTAGCTGTATGCTCGTCACCAATGACGGGTGTTAGAATGGTTGCAATTGTTATTGTTGTGTTTCTATTATTATAGTAGAAACACATTACTGTCACTAATTACATTACTAATACGAAACTGCGGTATGTCCACACACACACACACACACACACACACCCACAGCTGAAAAACTATAGATGGGATATCTTATGTATGACACTTCGACTTCCGGTGACGAGAAAACAGAGTTAATTTGACGTGTTATTTTGTTAACGTGTGTTTTTATTTCATCTGTTCGATATTAGATGCGTTGCAAGTTAATCATAAAAGTCGATACATTTAAAGTTCATACCTTATATAATTTGACAATTCGAATGCATCGTGGCGCCGCAAGACGAGCGTGTGATTATAATAAGGCTTACAGCTGGTTTCGCAGAAGTTTCAATTGCGTTTGTATCCATATAGGGTGTTTAGCATCCAAGGCGATTTTGGAAAAGAAACATCAAAAATTGAGAAAGTTAGGATACTTTCTGAACTCGAGCCAAAGTCGAGAAAGTAGCGGGGAAAAATAATTTCGAAGAAGTTGTAACATTAAAAGTGGCTATATTAGAAAATTTCAAACCAGCAACGAGCGATTTTATTGGCTTCGGAAGTCAGTCAGTAGGCGTTTTAATTACCTCTTTCGGTAATTAAATGACACGGTGTTAATCACTCGTTCCACGCTCGCTGTAGTTAATTCCCAGAATAATGATCGGGTCGACAAACTAACAAAAATCCTTCTTTCCCCCCCATTACGATGATGATTTACTTCTCTTCTGGGGATCTTCTTCTCGTAGTTTTCAAGAGCGATACACCACCGTTAAACTGTCAACTTACTCGAAATTTTTGATGTCGCACCGATTCGGAATCAGTTGACACTTTTGCAAAATGAACTCGCGTTCCATATCGGAGATTGAAATCACGTTGTATTGGAATGCCATTGGAAAAAAAAACTTTTAACTTTTACTTTTTTTCAAACAATACCCCCGATCATCAAGATCACTATTGTTATTAATCTGATATTGTTGCCTTAAACTGAAACAATGCTTTTATAGAATTTACAAGTTGAACTACGTTGATTCATTGTAATAACTTTGTGTTTGGGAATTTATTGTTCGGCGTAATAATATAGCGCGAGACGCTCATTGCCTTTCAAGATATCAATCGATTACTTTTGAAAGTTAAAATTTCATCATTATCAACGCTTTCGAGCTTTCTTTGTGTATTTAAAACAAACAACAAGCAAATTACTGAACGAAGAGGGCCAATACTTTGACAGGCGTGTGATCAGTAAGCGTAGTTTATGTTGGGCTCGTTATTAATTTTCACCATTGATTATTAATTATAAATCATTCCATTTTATAAAGAAAAATGGTAGTTAAAGGGAACAGACGTTTAAAGATGTAATCCGAGTCTTTTTGACCAACGAAGTACTTTTGGTTTTCATTGACAGCTATTCCTATATAATTTTTTTTTCCAAGAGGAGATTTTCAAAAGTTAAAGGGGGGGGGGACAGTATTTGTGTTTCTTTGGAAGACGACCTGTTTTCCCTATCAGTTGACCCGTTATAGTTGGGGTTTTTGGTTGGGTGTTATCGGAGTTGTGGTGAAGATGAAAAGCTAGTGGTTGAAGTAAAAGCAGAATATATCGGCTAGTGGATTTGCATTAACGATGTTGCGTGGGTGGTGGAAGCAGCGTTGTCGGGAGGGGTGGATGAGTGGCAATAGTATGTGTTTGGTCTGTCTGTCTGTCTGTAGAGCTTTTATCGCGAGATAATTTATGCAGTGGCGCCACGATTTATCCGCCATGCTTTGCGCAAAACTCCCCGACGTTCCGATAACTCATCGTCCGCATCTTTATGGAAGCTTCTCGTTGCAAATGGCCGATTTCCATTTCTGTCTCGAGGCGGCCGTGGCTGGCTTTAGGGGGGAGGAAATGGTTCCCACACATACACACGAGAGAGAGAGAAACCTCCTCCCGATGACGATCGCAACCCCCTACCCCCTTGTTTCGCTTTTCTTTACTTTCGGACGAAAACGAGTGGGCGGAGGGGGTGGGTTTTTTGGTCTCTTTTAAAAACCTTGGCTTTTCTCTCTTTGGTTTTGGTGGAATGTTTTTTTCTTCTTCCTCTTCGTTATTCTCCACTTCGACTACTCGCTGTCCTTTTCTTCAGTTTATCGTTTTGCAACAATGGCCAAACAACAACAAACAACAAGAGCCACTTATCAAACGAAGAGCGAGTTGGTTGTTGGGTCGTTTCTTATCCCTTTCTTCTTCTTCGTCTTCTGTCTGTAGAAGAACTGTTACCGCAAAGCCCGAATTGCATTAGCAAAACAGGACGAGGGGGGTGTTGGACGAGGAACGCAGATGACTTCTTTCAAGAAACAAGACGAATAGAAAGTGCATTTGCGATGCCTCGAATGGGCGGACGATTAATGAGGAAGAAATTTTCCAAAAATACTACGTACTCGCATTCCTCCTCCTTTTCCTCGCGCTGCGAAAATATTTTGGGCCCTTTAGTTCTTGGTCGTTCCGTGGACCGTGAAATCTTTACAATTTTATTTTATTTTTTATTTTTTGTTTGTTAAAAAGAAAAAGTGTTTCCGTTTCTTGTACCACTTGTTATTATCCTTATCAGTTCACTCTCGGTTTAATTTGCTTTTCTTTTCTAAAACATATCGTTCGTGATACAAGTGAATTAGAAAGCAAGTTGTGTGTGTGTTTTTTTTCCATCAAAAGCCTGTCTTTGAAACTTAGTGTTGACTGTTTTCGTTCGCACGATGATGATGATGATTATGTATTTGATCTATTTTACGCTTATTAAAACACGAGCCGGATTTCGACAATCGCTTATTTTTCCATTCTCGAGGCTCTAATGACTTGGTGGGGTGTAGCGATAATTTAAGTTTTATACACTCCCCTCTCTTAACGCGACGCTATTTATCTGATATGGGGATGACTACCGTAGACTTCTGTTAGATATCGATACGAAACCTAGACAACATGTTGTTGAAATGATTCTAAGTTGGTCTATATCAAATCCTTCTCATTGAGCATTCTGATTTCACTTCACTCGTGTCATCAACACGATCATTAATTAAATTGTATTGAAGTTTGGTAACTGAAAAGCTAACCCTTTGGTACTTGTTGTTCTTTTTTCAGCGGGCCGCACTGGCTGAGAAGGAGGTAGCGCAGCTGAAGGAACAGCTGTTGGCGGCCACTCATTCGTTGCAGCTGGCCGACCAGATCCAGAAGGCTCCAGACATGGAGCAAACGATCGACATCCTCACGAGAAGCTCACTCGAAGTGGAACTCGCGGCCAAAGAAAAAGAGGTCGGTAACCAACTCTAACTAATCCCACCGTTCGGCAACCCTATCGTCTTATATATCTTCCTAGAGCAGCAGAAACCTAGTTTCAAACTACCCGCCTAGTTGCCCTCTTGATTGATCGAGGATACACTCCTTGTTATGACGTCGCCGAGCGCGAAATACAAATAGGGATCAGACGAATAACTTTTTTTTATATTAGCTTCACGTGAGTTTGTGAGATGGTCATTGAACGTATACTGCCATCTACAGTCGTTTATGAGAATATACGCTATAGTCCTCTAATATACGCAAAAACGCAAAAAAAAAATGCGCATATACGAATAAATAAATCGAAAATTACAGAAATTAAAATTGGAAATTTTCAAAACTCGTATAAAATAAATATTGAATGACTTAACGGTCGCATAAATCGAAATTTGCATAAATCAAAATTCGTGTAAATCAAAAAGTTGAATTACTCAAATCATACATAAATTGAATACCGAATCACTCAAAGATTGCATAGATCGAAATTTGCATAAATCGAAACATGCAAAAATCAAAAATGGATTATTATTTTTTTGCGTTATGTGAGTGTATATACAGTATATTTGTATATGACAGTAAGAGTATGCTTAAATAGTATTTTTTTTTATTTAGTTGTTATACATGTTTCGAATTTCTAAGCAGCGTTGCAATAGACTTGTTTTTCTCCCCGCATTTAATACTGTTCCGTAGTTTTAAGGTAAAAAAGTTAGATATATACGTTGCCACCAAATTTGTCACGAACACGGATCTGGGTGACAAATCGAATCACGTAGGGTGATCAATTTTTTTTCTTTTGAATGTGTGTAGAACCATACATGAAAAAACGAACGGACGGGCCATATGTCGTGGCGAGGGAGTGATGTGGTTTATGTAACCGGAGGGTCAAGTCGAGGAGGGATAATTTTGTTTTTCCTCCCCTTCTCACAGGAATTGTTCCCACGACCATAAGTTGCCCTTGAAACACGTTTTTATGTAATCGTTGCTTCGAATGGCAGTGCGGTATTGTTGTTACAAAACATTTATGTACTTCCGAACTGGTTATTATAAGAATGGGTACGAGTCAATTTATCAAACAACGAGTGTGGTTTTTTTTATTAAAAAAAACAAACAAAAAATAATACTTAGTACAGTGGAATCCGGTTATTATAATCATGGATAATGTTATCAATCGGCTATTGTTATAATTATTATTTATTAATTCGACATAATGGTCATACAAGAACATCATCACAAAACAAGTCGGTTAACGTTTTATATCCATTGTTTAATGTTATCAGATGATTATAAAAAAAGTACTTGCCCCAATGTGATCACAATAACTGGATTTCACTGTACTTCATTTAAAATTAATTTTTATTATTATTCTTCCAACCTGCTGTTTGGTATTGGCGCTACTATCGTTTGAAGCGCTAAGCTTTATTACTAACACGATATTAACACACTCTCTACTAAACTGACAAAAATTGCCATTAATTTGCATTCTATTTCTTTTATATATATTAATTTTGAAAGAACACAAATATTTTTATGAATAGTATAGTAAGATGAGATGGTTGTCGTATTAGATGGTGTTTTCATTTTGGCGCATGTTGGGTCATCTTTTGTATAAAAAAACAAACAAAACAAACAAACTGTCTACCGTTGATGAAACGAGAGAAAAAAAGTTTTTAGTTTGAAGGGAAATAGAAAACTAAGAAGGAAAAGAGTGAAAAGGAGGAGGATGAAAAATGCAGTTGGTTGAAAATAGCGAGATAGAATGGTGATGATAAAAGTGGTTCCCTTTCTCGTCAATATCGCCGGTTTCTCGCTATTTTTTCGTTCGGTTTTTGCTTGTCGTGTTGTTGGGTTTGTTGTGTGTGTGTGTGTTTTTTTTTTCTTTTTCGTTTTTCTACTCCTTTATTTTTTTTTTGGTATGCAGTTTCTATTTTTTGTATTATTTTGTTTTTTTTGTCCCCTTCTGTTTCTTCCGTTCGTTATTTGCTTTTCCGTTTTATCTCCCCATCGTAATTCACGCTGCTCCAATCTTCGGTTTTCTCTCAACTGCATTTTGCTCGACTTAATGGCAACCAGGCCTACTACTATACACTCGTCGACTACAACTACGACCAGTATGAAAAACGTCGCCAAAAAAGAAAAAAAAAGTATCTGGCCCCTCCTTTCGACTTCTTTTACCCCCCACCCCCTCCCACCCCACCCAAAAAATCGAAACGCGCAATCTTTGACGAAAACAAGCTTTCGTTTCCCTATTTTCTTTAGCTACTACTTTTCTTATGTCTGTGTTTTTTTCTTTCTTTCTCTCTCATTCGCTTTTATTTTTTTCTGACCCTCTTTTAACTTTTGCTTTTATTTTTTTAATGGGCGAGCAAAAGAAAAGTCTTATTTCTTTATGCAAATGCATAGCGGTAGTTTTCTTTTCTTATTCCGTTTCCTCTTTTCCATTCACTGGCCCTTTCGTTTGTGTGTGTGTGTGTGTGTGTGTGTGTGTGTGTCTTATTTTTCAAACGAGGCTCGCGCATGCGTGCGACCTACTCGAACTTTTTTTATTTTTAAAACGGCCCACTATTTAAATTACTACACAAGTAGCGAGCAGCAAAGAGCAATAACACACCCCGGCCATCAAAGAAGTCCCTCGCTTAATGAAAACGAACATCCACCAACTGAAGGCTATTTATTCGCGACTCGATTTCAAAGACCATCTTGCCTTTTCTTCCTACTTTTCCTTAAGTCTTTTCCTTAATTTTCTATCTCTACCCTTCCATCCCTTCTCCCTCTCACCCCCCCCCCTGCCTTCGCCTTTCGTCCATCGTTTTTTTTATTTTGGAAAAACACATCACAGAAAAAGAAACAACTTGACGAAAAAAGCTTACATCTCCTTTCACAAAAGAACAATGCTGCTGCGCTTTGCAAATCGACGCGATATTTGGCTATTGTGCGTTGTCATATTATTATTTTTTTTTTAATGAAAGAAACGAGAGTCCTAAAGTTGCATAAAAAATGTAGACTTAGTGGAAAAGTAGCTTAAATTACCCCTCCCCCTCCTCCTTACCAAGCCAACCTCGGAGAAAGACGTCAAAAAAAATTCACACCTTTCATTATACATTTTGTAAACTTTCTAGTCGACTTGTGCAACTCAATCCATCATTGCACGAGACTATTGTCTTAACATCTCCAACATCACTTCTCCAAATCTCGATTATTATTACAGGATTATTCGGTAATTCCGTGACACATCACAAATATTTCATCACTCTCTAACTACTTAACAGATATCTTTTATTGTATTACACTGAATGAAAGATACACTCTCTTTTTTATAGATAGGCTACTTCATAAATGTTCAATATGTCATTGTTTGCTAACGCGGTAGACTTCTACACGATTTTCCATGACGTTTTTTCAAAACAAAACTTGGAGAGTTTTCCTTTAAGTTAGTGCGATGCAATTGAAAATCTGTTGAGTAGTTACGGAGTAGTGAGTTTTTTTTTGTAATGTGTCACGGAATTATGAATAACCTTTAGTTTGACTGTCCAGCTTTTTTACTGAAGGTGGGACTTAGGCACGTCATGGACTGGGTTTGTCCGAAGACTTAGGATGGAAGATGTAACTAAGTTTTCATGGACTGGGTTTGTCCGAGTTGCTTTATTGAG
Organism: Cryptops parisi; assembly: GCA_034695005.1. Lineage (NCBI taxonomy): Eukaryota > Metazoa > Arthropoda > Chilopoda > Scolopendromorpha > Cryptopidae > Cryptops > Cryptops parisi. Next base: position 19,474 of record JAQIWH010000119.1, read on the forward strand.
ACTTGGGATGGAAGATGTGTGGCGAGAATTAAGTTTTAATAAAGTTTATAAATAAAGTGTAATTACATCGCGCGCAACGGTTGACTGCAAATTAATGGCATTTTGTCGGGTCGTCGTCGTGTCCTTGGTGAATTGGTCGAGATTAACGTTTAAAAAAAGTTTGCTTTCATTTTCTTTGTTCACTACCATACGACTAGTACGTACTGGTAGGGATGACTACTAATGACCTTGGTTGTTAAAATTCTTTTGGTTTCGCCACGTTTGTCCTTGCCGATGTAGTCGCTGTTAAAAGTGGTACGCTTTTAGCTGTTTGTCTCTTTTTCATTCACGGTCGAGTTGCCAACGCTAACTAACCAACCGATGGATCATTATTATTATTATCATTTTGTTGTTGTTATTAATGTATCATTATTAACCCAGTGGTCTTGACGCCACTGCTTCTCATTAGACGCGACAACATCCCTAATGGTCTTTTTCTTTCTCTTTTCTCTTTTCCTCTGCTTGCTTTAAATGGTGATTCCAGGATGCGGATCTTTTGGCCAAAAAGAACATGCAGGCAAGACAAAACTATCCTTAGTTTGTCGTTCATTTTGTCTTATACTTTGCATGGTGGTTGTTGACTTGACTCGTTACGCTTACCGAATCAATTAAAAAATAAAAAATAAAACCCAAAAAATTATGTCGTCGTGCACAATCACGTTATTTGTTATCCCTCGTGGTATTAATGGCATGCCATTTTCAATCACCTTTTTTTTTATCGACGAACCCCCGTTAGTGTTGTATACTTTACGATGGTTTCAGTTGAATGGATAATCAATGACGACTTGTCCATTTAGATCTCTCAATTGGTGGATGATGTCCAGCGTCTTCAAGCCACCATTAACAAGATGAAAGAGGCGACGAGTGCTCAGGTGAAAGATGACGTTTATCGCTGTCACCTACGATGAAAACGGATCAAGTTTTTTGTTTGTTTTTCTCGAACTCTTTGTTTTGTGTCTCCGATTTCAGATCGCTCGCCTCGAAGAGATGCTGGAAGAAAAAAACCGGCTGATTCGTCAGCTGGAAGAAAAACTTCACGTCCAAATAGACTACGACGAGATCAAACGTGAACTCAGGTAAGTTTGAAAAAATGTATTGGATGGATGGATGGATGACTTATTTTCGTCACTAATAAAAGGGGGTGACATTTGATGACGACGCTGTTGCTGTGTCGAATCGCTTTTCATTGGCCTCTTTGTATATACGTCAAGTTCATTGAAAAGTGATCCGAAGGGATCGCAATTAGCATGAGCTTTATCGACGTCGTTAAGGACAAATGAGTTGTCGAAATGAGCCAGTGGCCAGTCGTTAAGCGAAAAGTTGCGCGTTTCCGAATATAACAGAAGCAACGCCGCCGCCACTCGTCATAATTCGCGCAGATCAGGGATCACCTTCCACCAACCACTGGCTGCCGTAAACCTTGAGCAGTCAACAAAAGTTCAACATTCAACACGGGCATGGCGAGTTGAACGGATTAATAGGATGGAGGAATCGCTAATGGGGGCTTGGCCAATCGGAACTTGGCTACGGGTTGTGGCTGACCACCAAAGCTGTCGGTCGTCGTCGTCGTGTAGCTTATCTGAGGTTGTAAATCGTGGCGTTTGCCTCCGCCCCCGCGCAGCCAGGTGTCGCTCAGTATGCATTCCATGGCCCCTGGTTCCGGATGGAGGAGACGATGACGAAGGAGGAGACGATCACGTGACCTCCTCCTCCTCCTCCTCCTCCTGTTGCTAAAGTTTTACGGGCGACGCAGCTGTTGGGCGACAAAGACGTTGCTTCGAGTCAATGGACACCAACATTGGTTGTCGTTCGACACGTCCTCGAGGTAGTAGTAGAGAGGGGGGAGGGAGAGATTATCCCCTTGTCGCTGAAATTCCGAAGAGTTTTTTTTTCTCTCGCTTCTTACATAAGGGTCCCTCGATCTTCGCAGGTGTTGGGGGAACTTGGCAGGGATCGATGAGGCAGTGTCATGTACGTGTGAGGTGAAGAATGCGAAAGTAACTTCGATGGGGAGGTGCGGGCTGGGACGAACAGCTATACGTTTTTGACTTACGAGCAACAGATTAAATCTTTCTATATTTAAGCGCAGCATTGGTGAGGGGGGGAGAGATTTAATGAAAGCTTTGTCTCGCGCTTTTCTTCGACTTGCAATGAAACGCAATATTTATTCTCCGACTGTACGCTGACACACCTGGCCATTGTATTTATTCGCATTAATCGTGTCCACCTATAATAATATTATTTATTTGTTTGTTAAGACCTAACAAAAATTTCGTTGTCGTGTCTCCTAACTCAAGAGTTTTGAGGAAGTCATTTTGATCACTGATCGTGAGCATTGTGCGATTATTTATATTGCATTGAGAACTAACTATACGTCAAAAGTTGAGTGATGATTACAGTGTTTGATTAAAAAAGTTCTCCATCTTGTCCTTTAAATCTATATATTTTTATAAATAGATTTAAATACTAGTTTAGATACGGATCGTTTTGAATCATACTGAACTAAGTAAAAAAACTTGAATTTGAGAAAGCTATGATTTCACGTATGATTTGTCCATAGGGTTGCATAATATTCCCATTGGTTCATAGTGCCTTGTAACTCTAATGGGTCCAGCGATATAATTCTCAGTCTATGACTAGATCATGTTTTAGTGGCCTCATTTCATGCATTAACTGTAACACTACAAAACTGTAAAAAAAGTGAGTAAGTTCACTGTGGTTTAAGATAAGACGAACCATGGTCTATATTTATCGATTTAAAACTGATGCACCCCATAGGGACAAAGATACTTGATAAACGGATACGGTAAAAAAAAAAGGAAATAACTGGTTGAAAGCATGGTTTGTTAACTGTAAAGAATATGAGTAAATAACCGTTTCTTGAAGTGTGAACAAACGCGTGCACACTTGTTTAATTTGCACTATATAACACACTATATGTTTTTAGTCTAGTGGTGTATTAAACCAGCCCTTGTGCTTGGTCCTATTATGTTTTTAGTGATTTTTTGTTTTATTTAGTAACAATGCAAAAGGATCAATAAAAACCAGAAACACACAGGAACATGTATCAAATCAAAAAACCAAAACATAAACAACAAAACATTACAATTTTACAAAAACAACAATGTCAGAAAAAAAAAACAGTAGGATTTCAGTTATCAAGATAATCTTTATTACACTTTATTTTAACGAAAGCCGGTGGGGAAATAACACTTTAATCACGTTCGATTGGTTGATCATCTGTCTTTTCATGATTTAACATTTTTCTAACGTCTTTCAAGTTTTAATTGATAGTTTATTGTGATCAAGCAGAGGTCAAAATCGTACAAACAAAACACACGAAAACACTTGAAATTCATTGTGGTGAATATAAAGTAGAAATTTTGTTAACATCCTTATTCAAAACAATAGGTGAAATGGTGTTGTCTGTGTGATTGAATGGCATTTAATTTTCTAAAATCAAGAGGCATATCATTCCAAAGCTTAAATACATTAACGATACAGTATCGAAAGTTACCAATCTTTATCAGTCGCTGTTTAATATTGTTGCAAATACAATAGTATTATAGCTTGGATCAGTATAACACCCGAACCTTCGACTTTATACACAATACAAATGGGGGGGGGTAGCGCATCACTTGCCTTCTCGATTCCTATCTCCCAGATCGCGATGGTATTTCGTTTTTTATTTGCACTGGTAATGATATATATATAAATATATAAATATTTTTTTTGGTCTGGCTTCACTGTTGTAGCATCCTCAAGTCGATCGAATTCCCAGCCACTGTGGGTCCCGATGGGGATATGATCGCTCCGCCTCCGCACAAACCGCTGGAAGTTTTGTTGTTGGAAAAAACCAAAGCGCTACAAGCTGATAACACTTCGCTCAAAGTGGCCAACGCAGACGTCACCGGTAGGAAACCCTTTTACTTGACATTTCTTTTTGTTTTTTCTTCTGTGTTTTTCGTCTCCAATCCCCACCCCCCTTCCTCCTCTCGTCACCATCATCATCATGATCATTTTTATAATAGTAGAATAATAATTATTATAATCGAAACTTCTTTCAATGTCCCCCCCTGCTGCTACTTTCTGTTAATTTTTTTAAAAAAATTTTGTGTGACATTTTTTTATCGTGTATCGATTCCCCCTTTTTCTATCATCATCAATCCCCCGGTTCGCTCATTTGACATTTTTTTTTTCATCCATCGGTCGAGTTTTGAAGAAAAGTGCTTAAAACTTACATATCAATACAACACTGACTTTTTTTTTAGTCCTCAACAAATCCATTTTTAGTCCCTTTCCTTTTAGCCCCTTACTTATTTGACACTGCACCACTAAATAATAAAAACACACACACACACACACTCGGACGTATGAGACTTTATAACCCGTATATCGCTTTTGTTTTTATTTATTTATTTTTGTTGCTTTGTTGACGCATGGTTCGATTCCATTAACATTCCTTTCCTGTTCACATCTCGTTTGAAATCGAAGGATGAGTTAAGTGTTATCGATAAATCACTCGATTCTTTGCACTGGTCTCTAGGGAACGGAGTACTTCTTTTTATTTTATAGCATTAAGTCGTTACCTAGTATTTAAGGTGAATCTAAATGTTTTAATACTAATCATATATACCGTTCGGTAAAATAAAAAAGGTTTGTTTATTTATTTTTTTTTATAATTAACACTACTAATTGAAATTGGTTAATTAATGCATGTTGAAAATTGGTTATTGGCTTGATTTTTTGCTGTGTATTGCCTGCTGCCAAATATTGCGTTTTCAGAGTGGTTTGATTTATTTTTGTTTAAATGGACATGCTGCACGTGGTAACGATGTTGGTCACGAATCACGTGATAAATAGCCTATCCACTTATGATCACAGTGAGGTTTTCAAAGTAGCCACCGATGGTTGACTACTTTGAGGTTTTATTTTTATAATAGAAGTATTTTTAAATTAACTCACACGTTGCTTTGTCTTCACGAGAAGGCATTTATTTTTTTGTCTGCTGGTAGATCATTTGTCCCCCCTCCCTTCCATTGACTCGAGATGATTCCTATTTTCCCCCACCCATCCCCCCACCAACCACAAACCTCACAAGAAAGGTGTACAAACGCTTCCAGTCGATGACGAATCGTTGTTGACACTTCTTTTAATGACGTAAAAAAATTGGAACCTTTAATCCTTTGGATTAAACATTGAAAAAAAAAGTAAACAATGTCACGCTCACGTACGAGTTGGAACTCTTTTTTTCCCCCTTTTTTTCTGCTTATATGCTTCTTTTATTTTAGTCTACTTTTAACATTTCGCTCTCTTATCTTTCACCACCACTAATCGTATCGAATGGTGATCGAGTTTCCACTTTCCTTTATTTTTCTTAACTTTTTCATATCTCATTTGCATGCTTTTTTTCACTAATTATTACTTATAATAATACTTACTTACTTACTTACTTTCTTTCTTTCTCCATTTTGGAGAATTTTTTTCTTTATACTTTTTTTATCTTTCCAATTGATCAAAGTTTAAACTAGAGTTAAATAGTTAATAATAATAATAATAATAATAATAATAACAAAATACAATAACAACAACAAGGAGCGACACGGGATTTTCGTCCCTCGCGCTCCAACTTGAAGACTCGAGTGAATGTTCCTTTGATTTGATTTGATCTGCTCACCGCCTAGCAGCCAGTTAAAAGAGCGTTTTTGCACCTTTCTTGCAGGAGGGCCTACTTCCATGTTGGGGTTGCCTCCGGGAGCCCCCTTCCCTCCCCCTTTGCAAACGGTAGAGACGTTTGGCACTTTGTTGGGGGAGGAAATCGTTGCATCCTGGCAGCGCACATTGTCGCCCGATACCGACTCCGAAACCAATAATACCTCTACTACCACCACCACTACCACCACCACCACTACCAACAACAACAACAACAATAACAACAACATGAACAACAATAATAACAATCACATTCATCACGTTCACAACCACACTAACGATAATAATAATAATAATGATAATAATAATAGTAACAACAACAACAACAACAACAACAACAGTAACACTACTAGTGAACAACCCCTTGGTAGCGGTGCCATTGTTGGTAACGGTGGAAGTAATTGCAACGTCAGTGTCACTTTAGGCAACAGCGACGAATCGACGCCCTGTGTGAATAGTAATAATGTGAACAACAACAACAACAACAGCAGCAGCAACAGTGGCAACATCAGCAGCAGCAGCAGCAACATCATCAGCAGCAGCAGCAACAACAACAACAGTAGCAGCAACTGCAACAGCAGCAGCAACAACAACAATAACAATAACAGCACGAACGTGAACAATAATATTACTAGTAACCACAGTGCGGTGGGCAATAATACCAATTGTAACTGTTCGAATAGCAACAGCAACAGCAGCAGCAGCAGCAATGGTAGTAACAGCAACGGTAGTAGTAGTAATAATAGTGCACCTGAGAGCAGGAGTCCGGTGTGCGGTGGAGGTGGGTGTGGTGGCGTCCCGAACATTTGCAACGGTAGCAGCGCCCCCACTCCCGTTCCCTCCGCCAACGGGGGCCCGTCGGTCGTGGGGCCCGAAGAGGGGCCCGTGACGAAAGGTTCGTCGAAACCGGCAACGCCCCCGACGTTAGTAGCGAATGGTCTCCCCCACGGCCACGAGGGGGCACCGGCCGTCGTCCCCCCTCTGTCCAAGGAGGAGCCCGCCAAGGACCTGGTGGAGACGGCCACCCTGGAACGGCTGCAGGAGATGCTGCGCCACAACATCGACAAGTACTCCAACGACTCGCTCAACACGCTCAACATCTCGAGGCGAGTGCGCGAGCTGCTCAGTATCCACAACATCGGGCAGCGCCTCTTCGCCAAATACATCCTGGGCCTGTCGCAGGGCACCGTGAGCGAGCTGCTGTCCAAGCCCAAGCCCTGGGACAAGCTGACCGAGAAGGGCAGGGACTCGTATCGCAAGATGCACGCGTGGGCGTGCGACGACAATTGCATCTACATCCTTAAGTCGCTGGTGCCTAAGAAAGGTCAGTTCCCACATGTCGGGTTATTTTGTTTGTTGGCTTTCTTTTGTTTGCTGCTTTCTCGCCTTTTACCACTTTGCCGATTGCTTCTGTCGCGTAGGCTCCAAACAAGCTAGAACAGTTGCTACGCTAGCGAGTTTTCGTGTGACCTTCACTCGAATAAATGTAATCTATTATATGCGCGTTAGTAATAGTCAGGTTAAAACCGATTGATTAGTTATGGCGGCGTGTAGCACAGCAGATAATGTTCAGAGCATCGAATAATGATGAGCAGTTCTAACTTAAGTACTAGGAGCAAACGTTGATCATGGCTGAATTAATCGGGGAAGGAAGAAACTGGTGGTTTTGCTGTACAAAAGAAAAGCTTTGATCTCTTTCTTTTTTGCTCTTTCTTGTCATCTAAGTTCGTATCGTCTGCCATATCTCGTACATTACTTTATTCGGCGTCGTGTTGGCAACCGACAAATTCTTGTAGAGCTTGTCGACCATCGGGTGAGATAGAACAACACGGTTTGTTGATAGCCTTAGGACTCGCACCGCGTTTTTACGAGGAGGTTTACAAGGAACATCGGAACTGGTCCAATTCAACTCGGAGGCCATGTTAGATCGCGAACGGATGGGGCAGACGGTCGAATGGCAGGAGACGTTTTGTTGGCATTACAAGATACACTGCTTGTGCTTGCAGGCTCGGTTGTGGTTTGGCGAACCCCCACCAAACAGTGTAATGGTTTTTCAGGGAAAGACCCGGGGCTGCCCAGCTTCCGGCAGGACGATGCTGCAACGGAGGAGCGCATCGCTATGATCCTCAACGAGGCCCAACTGGCCATGAAGAATAACCACATGGCCGCTGGGAGTGGGGGTGGAAGCGCCACCAACGACGACAAGAGCAACGACTCGACCAAGATGGATTCCATCTACTACAAGGGGGACGGCGCCATACCCAGGCGAATTCGGAAATACGAGAATGATGACATCCCGCAGGAAATGGTGGCCAAGATTTACCAGGAAGAGCTGGCCAAGCTAATGGGCAAGTCGCCCAAGGAGCTTGCCATGCTGGCCGTGCCGCTGGACTTTCCCAAGGACCAGTACATGCGCACCCAGGAGGAAATCCGGCTCGCCCTGAACGTCTACCACCAAGAACTGTCCAAGCTCACCCATCACCATCACATGGTGATGCAGAACGGAGTCCAGGACCTGAGTCTCCCGAAGGATCGTGATAGGCGGATCGACACCGGTGGTGGAGGGGGAGGCCCAGGAAAGGGACGGATGGTCAATGGAAGCGACGCTGCAGGTAACGACTTGTTTTTAATTTGTCTGGTTCAGTTTTCCTTTTGGTGGTGGTGAAACCTTGGTATTTTTTTCTCAACGTTTAGGTCCCGATCTTTCAGGTGAATTGGAGAGACCCAGTAGCGTCCCCAGGGACCGATGCTGCGAGTCTCCACAACGGCACCTGGCAGAGAACATGCGCCATGCAGGAAGTGCCTTCACTCTTGTTAGACCGAAAACCGAACCCGGTAAACAAGAACGACCTTTGAACGGTTCGCGTTTTACCGAGTGAAGACAGTTCGCTATAAACCATATCGTGTGTCTTTCAGGTCGGTCTGGGTCCGGAACGAGTCCAAACCCATTGATGCCGTTGTCGGAGGATTCGGCGACCGAATGCACGGCTGCGTCGCCCCTGCAGCGCATGCAGTCCATCACTAACTCGCTCATCTCGCAGCCGTCGCTTCCAAACTTGCCCACACCTCCACAGCGCCCCCTCAAGGCCGTGTTGCCACCGATTACGCAACAGCAATTCGACCAGTACACAAACCTCAACACTGAGGAGATCGTCAAGCGGGTAAGCTATACTTTTGAAGTACCTTCATTTGCTAAATATAGTTACCATAATGGTTCACGTTTCTGTAACTATGAATGAAACTTTGTCGTAAAAAAATTATTTATATATATACGTTATTTATATATGTACGTTATCTGATGCTCAGATAGCGTACTAATCAATGGCAATGTGTCATTTAAGCGTCATTGATTCGTGTTGTTCCTGTAATATCGTTCTTGTTGAAAGGCCGTATACGATGGAATGTGTTGGTGGTTTCAGGTAAAAGAACAGCTCAGCCAATTTTCCATCAGCCAGCGCCTGTTCGGTGAGAGCGTGCTCGGCCTGTCGCAGGGTAGTGTCTCTGACCTCCTGGCGAGGCCCAAGCCGTGGCACATGCTCACGCAGAAAGGCCGTGAACCCTTCATCCGCATGAAGATCTTCCTCGAAGATGACAATGCTGTGCACAAACTGGTGGCGTCGCAGTACAAGATCGCCCCCGAGAAACTGATGCGCACCGGGAGCTACGGACCGAGTCCCCGTAAGTGCCTTGCACATTCTTGCTACCTGTTGATTGGTGTTTTTTATAGACGTTCTTTTGATATGGTTGATCTTTTATTTATTTATTTATTTGTTTTAAAACAATCCAAGGGACCAAAAATACATCAAATAAACTAGACAAAAACAAAACAGGCAAAAAAACAAAAAATAAAATGATTAAATATTAACATATCCAAAGTTTTACGTTTCTTATTGGGAAGGACTGATACATAAAAAGCCAATTTACGCAATCTATAAAGAAGATCATCTTAAAGTGATGATGTCGATTAATTAGGTTATGGTAATGCGATTTCAGTTGGGAATTTGATTTTATTCGATGCTTTTCAGTTGAGAAGTTGGGTTGAAAAACGGCGTAAATCCACTTAGTCGAAATCGTCCACTTGCGTTTAATTGTTTTAGACTAGTCTATACTCTATCTATAACATAAAGACATTGGATTGCCCATAATTCGCACTTTCGGACTTTTTGGAGCAAGAATATATGTAAAACGCGACTATTGTAAATCTTTAATTTTGTTGTCATTTCTTTCATTTTTTTGTCATTTCACTTCCTTGTTGTTTAACTTGCTCGGTTCACTTCCAAAACAATGGAAAATATATTGATCTCTGGAAAAACGGCGTAAATGCATTTATCAATCAGCATGATATTTGGAATAACGGCGTAATTTCATTTTTTAAAATTAACCTGTAACTTGAGGACTGTCAACTCAAGTTAACAGATTTGTTGCAAAACCTTTTCATTTTCAGTTTATAGATATACAGTTGACATAAATTGATTTTTGTCCGTTTTCTCAAAACTACGTATTTTGAGTTATACCGTAATTTCACCCGACCCCTCAAGTATTTGTAGACGTAAGATTAGGGTATGAATAATAATAATAATAATAATAATAATAATAATAATAATAATAATAATAATAATAATAATAATAATAACGTGTTTATAAAAAAAGAAACTATTCGTATTTATAATTATAAAAAAGAAAATTAGAATTTAGTTCGAAATCTACAGTATGCTATTATTATGAAAAATTGAAAAAACATTGAGAAAACTGTTGCGGAAAATGGAAGAAATTTTTTAATTTTGGGGTGAAAAATCGAAGAAATAAATCTAAAGCATTTTAAATGCTCCGTTTGATTTAAAAGATTTAAAAAGTTTTTTAAAAATTCATTGTTGAAAAGCATCATAAATAAAAGGAATGGGATTAAAACTCTTACTGATGATAATTACTTCGTGCTAACAATGATTTAATCTTACATGTCGATCGCGTGTTTTACATACAAGTTCTTTTGGTGCTCGAGGTTGACCAAAAAAAAATCTTAAGCATTAGTTACCAAACGTTTTGTGTGAAGGCCACTTGCATCAAAAGATTCTTCCAGGACTTGGGATTTTCGAATGCTATCTTTTGCGACGCGGAAACCATGTCTTATCTATTTTATGGTAAGGTTCGAGTTAACCACGAAACGCTCTCGACGTTCCTTCCAAGTGACTTAGTCGATTAGAATATTAAAAGTCACGTTTGGATGTTTTTCCATGTGCTATAACTTTCTCTTAAAGATAGAATAACAATGATGCCCCAGTTGTTTTTTAATTAATTAAGTAATTAATTAATTTATTTTATTATTTTTTTGCACCTGATAATACATAAATATTGCGAATTTTAATGGCAGGTTTAACAACTTCTGTGTAAATCATGTTTTAACAATTACTACCATTTATATAATTTTTTTTAGCGTCCCATACATTGCTACGTTGCGAATGGCCAACGACAAACGATGACAATGTTTTGCAATAAAATGCAAGTTTTTTGGTCGATGTTTTTGTTACTTTGCATCTAAAAATTGGTATTTTTTTTTATTCGTTTCAGCTGCTACTTCGAAACCGCTGCTGCCCAAGGAACTGGATGTGATGAAACCAGGCACCCCGGTCAGCATGCACCCTATCACGGTGAACCAGGTGCATCTACCGCCGGCGCCCCCTGCCCCCGACCTGGCGCGGGCCCCCACCCCCGACACGAGCCACAAGAAGGTGATGGGGCCTCGCGCCATTCCCCACCTGCAGCCGTCCGTCTACGAGATGGCGGCGTTGACGCAGGATTTGGACACGCAGCTCATCACTACCAAGATCAAAGAGACGCTTCTGGCCAATAACATTGGGCAGAAGGTGAGGGTTCCACATTCTGCTGTCCGTCTCAATTTTTATTTTATTATTTTTTCGTTACAACTTTGATCGAGTTGTGCATAGTAGTCCAGTATCATTAATTGCATTTTTTTTTTGTTTTTATTTTTTTCTTTGGTTTTTCTAGATCTTTGGTGAAGCCGTGTTGGGACTGTCTCAGGGCTCGGTGAGTGAGCTGCTGTCCAAACCGAAACCGTGGCACATGCTGAGCATTAAGGGCCGAGAACCCTTTATTCGGATGCAGCTCTGGCTCAACGACCCGCACAATGTCGACAGGTTACAAGCTTTGAAAAACGAACGACGAGAAGGTAGGCTTTCACTAAAGTTTGCTTCCACACTTTTATCAAATTGCTTATGCTGGGCTGCAGCGAAACAAAGAGATGGTTTCTTGGCGTTTTGCTATAAAAAAAGTAGTTGCACTGGAAACTTGCTTGGCTTTGGTGGTTGGATATTTAATGAATTGTAGCTAGATACACTGGAATGACTTTGCTTGCATTTATTCACTCTTGTACATTAGTCGCACGTAAGGTTTTCTTAAAAAATAAAAAACAAAAAACTGTTCGTGTGTGGCTGTGTGCTGTTTCTTAGGTGTTGGGTTACGTTTAGTCTATTCAGTCTAGTCGAGACAATTTTTTTTTTAATCTTGCTTATTGATTGCATGTGCTTCATTGGCGCCACTTTTTGTATTATTTTATTAAAATTGTTTCGAATGTGCTCGATTCGTTGCATGTTTTTATGCTATTTCTTGGTGTTGGCAATGTATGACTTAGTTGGTTTTTTTTGCACACGTAATTATGTGTCCACATGGTTAACATGGACAAGCTGCCCACTATACCCTGCATGGCTTTTTTGCACTTTGTTTTGTTTTCTAACCCGGTGTGGGTATTTTTTTTTCTTGTACCGCTTTGCACGTTGCTTGTCACGGACGTCGGTCTCGAGACTGTGAGAGACTGACTCGTCCCGTCCCGCTTGCCGCTGGGCTAGGTGAGCACTTTGCCTGGACCTCGAGCGCTGAGTTATCCACTTATTCAAATCAGGCGGCTCTGGTTTTCTTGCAGCCAACAAGCGGCGCCGCAACCACCTGGAGTATGGCGGAGCCGAGGGGTCCGAGTCGTCGGACGTGCCGTTCGGCCTGCACGGAGGGCCCTCGACGCCCCTGGGGGCAGGAAGCGGCAGCCTCGGACCGGCCGCCAAGAAGCCGCGCGTCCTGTTCAGCGAGGAGCAGAAGGAAGCCCTGCGGTTGGCGTTCGCCCTCGACCCCTACCCGTCGACCACAACCATCGAGTTCCTCGCGCAGGAGCTGCGGCTGACGGCCCGCACCATCACCAACTGGTTCCACAACCACCGCATGCGCCTCAAGCAACAGGTGCCGCACGTGCCCACCCGTCCAGGTTCGGCCAGCGACGAGTCACCTTTGCCCCCGACGACCGCCGCCGCCGCGTCCAACGCCACCATCAACAACAACCCGACCACGCCGACGGGCGGCTCCACCTTGGCCAGCAACAGCAGCAACAACAGCACCCCGACTTCGGCCGGAGGAGTGTCGACTGCCAACGGTGGTCGCGAGAGCGGAATCGCCTTCGACCCCCTTCAGTTCCGGATGCTGCTCAACCAGCGGTTGCTCGAACTGCAGAAGGAAAAACGCGCCGGAAGCGGCGTGGGCTCGGCGTTGGGCGGTGGTCCAGTGACGAGCACCCCCCTGGGAAGCCTCGGCGGCGGTGGCTACCCCTACTACGACGACGCGTCGACGTCTCTGAGCGGACTCGACCTGAGCCTGTCGTCGAGTCTACACCACCACCACCATCACCACCACCACCACCACCCGCCGGTGCACGTGAAGCAGGAGCCGCACGACTTCGAGGCGGACAGCAACATGAGCAGCGACTACAACGACGACTCGGATAGTTCCAAAGACCCCGTCGACGACCGGTGTTCGGGAAGTACGTCCGGCGGAACGCCGAGGAACCTCACTTGCACCACCCCCTTCATCACGGCCACGCCCACCACCACCACGACGCCGACGACGCCGACGACGACGAGCGCCTCGAGTCATCATAGTAGCAGCCACAAGTCGTCGAGCAGTCGCCGAAAGCCAGCCGCGCCCCAGTGGGTCAATCCCGGCTGGGACATGGTGGGCGTGGACGAGGAGGAGATGGACGAGGACGACGACGATCCGGTGAGCGATCTGGACGACGACAAGCGCGGCAAGTCGGAAGTGATCATCAACGGCGTGTGCGTGCGCCAGACGGAAGACTTTGACTTGCACGCGTCTCACACCGAGGAGACGGTGCGCGTGGAACCGGCGCCGGCGCCCGACCACGATCTCGACCGCGACACGGAGGACGAGCAGCCGATGGCGCTGTCTTCGTCGTCGTCGCAGCCGCCCACGCTCACCCCCGAAGGACTGGTCAACTCGACCAACAGTAAGGCGCGGTCGTCGTCTTCGTCTTCCTCGTCGTCGGCGTCTTCGACGTCGTCGTCGTCGTCATACTCGTCCAACGGCGATCGGCGGCACAACATCGAGAGGCTGGAGAAGTCGCTCCACGAACAGGACGAAACGTGGGAAATGATCGACGACACCGAGGAGAGGCAGACCAACATCCAAAAGTTGCAGCAGAGGATACAGAAGCACGACGAGGACGACGAGTGGGAGTTCTGAAGGTGGTTGGTGCTGCTGCTCCTACTACTACTACTACTACTGAGACCACTACTACCTACCACTCTTACTACTGCTGCCGCCACTGTCAGCTATTGGGTCGATCGAGTTGGAACGACGACCATTTTAAGGGAAACAAAACCCCGCTCTTCTTGTTGTTCTTCTTTTCATCGACTTACATTATTCTTATTCTTATTATGATTATTATTACTACTACTACTACTACCATTACGATTACCGGTATCGCTGTGAAAGCAAATCATCTCCTTCTCCGCTTTATTCGGTCGGTCCACTCGAGGTTTTGCCAACGAATAAAAAAAGTAAAAGAGTGACGTGACAAACGCGACGCTTTTTTTTTTACGTGTGAAAGTGCAAAACGTGGGAATGATAAGAGACATCGACTCAGAACGATGATCATTTTTGTTTCTTTGCATCGAACAAAACGTTAAAAGGGTCAATGACAATAACCAAATACGTCAGAACCTCTTTAAAGACAAATTTTTTTTTTTGAACAGAACAAAATTATTATTAATGATAATAATAAAAATTGAATAACTCAGCGAACACTTCGTCTTTATAAACTGCCGCCACCGCGCAGCTGTTTTCACGGCTCCTGAACCTGGCATTAGGGTTTCAAACTTCGTGATGTGCTCAAAGAGTTAAAAAAATAAAACTCGACGTTTGAAAAGAACAAACTTTAAAAAAAAAAAAATTATATAAAATAAACTTATTAAATGGAAAATAAAAACGAAACAACGACGATGACGACGATGATGTGTAAAGCAACAGCGTCTTGAAGAGGGAGCCACCGTCTCAGGAACCTCACGCGTCCCTCTTGCCACCTTTTCCCCCCTTGGCTTATTTTTTACCCACAGCCTTTTTAAACGATTACCCCCTTTTTTTTTTAGCTCGTAGCATTGACCCCCCTAAACAGACTCTCCCCGCGTTTCTTTTTTTGGGGAGACCGCACAGAACTACTGGGATTATTATTCACAACCTTCTCAGATGGAACAAAAAAAAAATCGCCTACTTTATAGTCAGAAAATGACCCCTCTCCTCCTTTTTTTTGTATCCTTCCACACGATAGTCCCCTATTTTCTCCATCACACACACAACAAAATAAAAACCATGTCCAACAACAAACAGCAGCAAAGCGACCTCAACGACTCAGCAGGAAATTAACTAATAAAACTCCCCCACAACCGTGTTAACCTCTGATTCTCAGCAGCATGCCGAAGATGAAGAAGAAAACAACAACAAACAGCAGCAAAAATACACTTTTAATTCAACAAACTACAGTAACAGTAACAAAATGCTGTTACTCAAACTGTGCCGACCAACCATCCCACCAACAGGCTCTAAATAATAATAGTAAAAAACACGACTCCTATTTTTGTTATTATAAAACTTCTTATCGTCACACGACTATCAAAAGCAATAGATTTTAGCTACTACTTAAGACAAAATGGTTTCTCTTCATCTGTCCCTTTATAAATCCCAAAATTTTCTCCCCCCAAAAATTGGAAGTACGTCACGAAACAAGGCGGCCATTCCACGAACTCGAGCACTCATCCAGAATTGCATAATCGATAAAAACAAATAAGTTACCAAAAAAAGACTTTGGTAACTTATTTAAAGATTGGAATAAAATAAAATATAAAATTGAAATAATAATATTATTATTACGACAAATTTTACATACTTAATGACAAATTTTATTTTTACGAATCCCTCGGTTTAGTTGACAGGTCATGTGACTTCGTGTCGAATCGAACAAAAAATTGCAAATTCATCGAATTTTTGTTTTTTAATCGATATTATAATATTACCACTCCCTAGCTTTTAATTATTTTTTTTTATTTACCCCCCAAGGTACTTTTCTCATTTCCCCCCCAATTCCCCTCAAATTTTAAGCCTTTGTATATAGATCTGTTCATTTGTTATATAAGGAGGTAGAGCTTTAGTTTCGAACGACTTTTTTGAATAATAATAATAATAACTTATAACTTGTTGGCTATTGTTTTTTTTTATACGCCCCCTCTTTTTTATAAGAAAAGGAAGAGAAATCTGACGCATTATTAGTAAAATGTACTTTTTTGCCTTTTGAGCAACAGTGATAGAAAAATTGTTTATTGATTGCTTTGTTTTTTTATTACTATTATATTATTATTATTATTATTATTATTGTGGATCATTATTACTCCTCAATTTTAATATTATTATTATTATTGTACCTATGATTGTTGCGATGTTTGATGTTCCTTTTTTTTTTATAATAAGAAAACGAAAAACTTTTTTTTTAGCTTAACGGATTGCGTTATAAGTTTCATAATATTGTCAACCGCTGAACAAATATAGGAGACAAAATTCGGTGCGCTCAACGTCGTGAGAATTCACAAAAAACGACTCTCCCCCGGCATTTATTATTAATCCTTTGTATCTTTTATTTTTCCAACTATATTGAATCATTTCTTCATCTATTTATTTGTTTTCAATGGATATCGACAAACAACGAACAAAACTTTAAAAATATATATTCTTGCATGACGTCTTTTTTTTTCTCGACAACGTAGATGGATTATTATTATTATTATTATTGTTTTTGTTTTTTGTCATTTTAATTTTTACCCTAGTCGAAAAAAAAAATAATTTGTTTCACGAACCCCACAAAATTTTCTATAAAAATAATAACACATTTGACTATTAGGCTTAAAAATCTGGATTAAAACAAAAACGAACGTGGGGGTCGAGTGAGTCGGAATTCACGCACCATTCTAATCATGTCTAATGGTGCACGATTTTGGGCTTACTTTTATTTCATATTTTGAATTACGAAAAAAAAAAAGGGGTTAAAATAAATAACTTAAAATACCCACCTTCACGTAGATGACGCTTGTCAATATTATTTTTTCCTCTTCATTTTTTACAAAATGCTAGTCCATTATTTTATTTTTGGTTGGAAAAAATCATTTTGAGTGATACTTTTTATTAATTTCGTCATCCATAATGCCAGTAATGGAAAAGAAAAATGTCACATTTTTTTAAAACAAAAAATTGTCATCGAGCGTTGACGACTGACGTAGTAGAATCGTTTTTCTTCCGTCTTTTAACTTTTGACTTCGAAGTTGGTCGCAAAGAGGTTAACATTAGTACTTAACCTTTTGGAGTTCTATTCGAAGTTGCTCGATTCTTTGCTCACATTCTTATTACGCATGGTGCCAACATTGGAAACAAAAATTCTCTCCAAACTCTTTTTGTTTTGTTTTTTTCTGTGTTGTGTAATTCTCAATTATTATTTTTTTTTTGGTGTATGACATGAAAGATATCCAATTTTTTTTTTATGCATCAAGTGGCCAGTGATTTATAATGTTTTTTTACTTAAATTTTTTTGTGTTTTGGTGTTAAAAAAAAAATCATTTTGACATTTTTTTGGTGGTCATCGTTTCATTCAACATTCTTAGGAAATTTGAAAAGTGTTTTACTTTTTATTAATTATTATTATTATATATTATATAATAATATATCGATGTTTGTTCGCAACACATTCTTTGAATATCGTTACCATTCTAAAAGCTGAAGCGCACAAAAAAACAAAAAATTGTTTGTTTTTTTTCCTTCAAGTATAACCCCTTCGAAATTTATGCATCTCTTGAGTGCTGTGTATGTGGGTGTGTACCACACTAAAAAACAAACAAAACCAACAAAAACCACACATGATTAAAAAAAAAACAAAAACAAAAATCCACTATTTCCAAAATGCTCTCGATGACGTGTCCCCGTTTCTTGTTAATTTCTCTCATGACAAATCCCTCAACTTTTTTACCCTCCCCCACTTCGCTCGTCTGGTTGTTGTTCGTTTCTACGCCAACGATATGATGATCACTTTTTCTCTTCTTCTTCTCCCTTTGGAGGACTCAGGTTATGCACCTCAGCTGCCACTTTTTTCTGTAGCACGGGTGTCAATACAAAAAAAATAAAATACTTCTCGTCCTGGTATCTCGGGCCTGTCCAGGGGTATGATGCAACGGGTGCAAAGAGAGACCCAGGACGCTATTTTCTCTCCTTTCTCTCATTCATTCACTCACATTTCGTCTTTTTCTCCCCCCGAGCTTAAAACACGAGGCCTAGGTGTTGTGGGCCCCCCCCGTCATTTTTCACTCACCCCCCTCCTCTCCCCCAATCATCTTCTTCCACTTCTTCTTCAACAAACAAACAAACAAACACACGTGTTTTCTTTCTTCTTAGTCTACGCCATGGTGCTGTGCTGTGTGATTCTAGACCCTAGGGGTCTCTTGCATATACATACATAATAATAATAATAATGCTATTAATGAGATAACTCAACTCACTTTTTCTTCCGACATGTTTTTTTGTTTTTTGTTTTTCTTTTGGCTAAAACTAAAAAGGTCCAGCTTCGTATCTGAGATAAAAAGGATAGAAGCCCCCCAATTATATAAATATTATTCTCATCAAGGAAAGAAAGAAAGAAAAGAAAATTTTATTATCGAATCATTAAAACAGTTTTCCAGATGTAGTAATTTTTGAGACTTTATTGTAAGATATCATCAAGAAAAATAACTCCACCTCTCCCCCCTCCTCTTCAACCAAACAGTGAATTATAATATACAGTATATATGACGAAATACAAAAATAAAATGAAAATTTAAGCATCTGTGCATTTGGTTTTCTATCAGATTTTTGGTTTTTGTTTTAATTAAAAAAAAAATTTTTTTTTTAATATACCGATGAAATACCTCGTCTTTTTTACTTAAAAAGAAGAATATATATATATATATATATATATATATATGCATATATAAGATAAACAAGATTTTTCTCCATCCCACATTTCAGGAAGTAATAAAAAACAAAACAAAAATTCATTAGTTTGCAACCATTATATGTCGCTCCCTTGAAACAAAAACGCGTTGTCCTATGGACGATTTTTGCTGATGAACCAACACAAACTCTATATACGTAAAGCAACGGGTTTTTAGCATAACGAGGTGAATGATGATGAACGAAAAAGTTGGATGAAATTTTTGTTTCTTTTAACCGAAAAACTCTTGACAACAACAACAGCAACAAAAAACAAATAGAAAAGGAAACAATGGAAAACCCAATGCACAATGGAAAACCCAATGCACAGAAAAAGATGAAGCCTAATTTTTTTTTCTTTCTTTCCTCCATTTTTTCGGGTATTTTCTTTACCATTTGAAAAATCTTTCGATGTAAAAAAAAATAAAATAAAAATAAAAAATGAAATATATATATATATATAAAAAATAAAGCCAATGAAATGAATCCTCCTCTCCCCCCACTTGTCCAATTTTCAGGAAAAACTCTTTAAAAAATGAAAAAAGATTAAACCATTTTCCACATCCTCCCCCTCCTCCCTGGATAAAATACAACACCACTACCACACAACAACAACAACAACAACAACTTGTTCTCTCAAATCTCTTTCTCTTTGGGTCTTCTTCTTCTCGTAGCTTTAAACAAACTTTTCACGATGTATGTGGTTTTCTGTGTGAATTTGTCTCCGTCTTCGATGCCTTAAACTAATTACATTGTTGGTACAATTCTTATCTACTTTTTGATATCGTTCACTACTTCTATTTTAAAATGTAAGAATCTTAAACGAAACTCATCATTTTCTCCCATCTATAGTATAATAATAATAATAATAATACAAAAAAACAAAACAAATACTACGAGTCAACATTGTAAAGATAATATTAAATAAAAGATATAAAGGGTTTTACGAACATAGAGAGAAATAAAAAAAAACAAGGGGTAAAAATAATAATAATAATAATAAAATAAAAACTCTATCCCATCATTTTTCGCCTATTGGGTGGACTATTTTTATCATCCCCCAGGTACCTCTTTTTTGTAGATTTCATTCTATAGCCTTGTGCGAGGCCTCCAAATACGTTTCGAACTGAATAATAATAATGATAAAAGAAACACAAAAAGACAACCAACAAAACCATTTCCAGAAAATAAAATAAAATAAAGTTAAAATACAATTATAACATGTCAGTCTGTTTTGAGAGATGAATCTAAATATGCATTTAAGGTACAAACGTTGACAGAGGAATGATCCAGAAATTAATATCTAAAAAAAAACAAACACAACCAATTTAAAAAACAAAAACCAGCCAACAAAACTTTTTTGAAGGAAAACATTCACTCCTCGTTGTCTATGTCTTATCCCCCTCTTATTACTATTATCCCCCTCTACTCGCTATTTTTCTTCTTTTTCTTGATTTCGTATCTTGGTCTATACTACTCTTCCAGTTTTCTTTTCTTGTTTTATTCTTCAACGAATTTTCTCGGACAAAGATATAAAAACAATACGGAAAAAAGGAATACAACAACACAATGAAAGCAAGTCATGGGCGTTGGTAATAGAGATGCTGATGATGATTATGAAAGTTTGTCACACCATGTTTTTTGGGAGTGAAAGTTAAATGTCTGTGATCTGAAAAGGTGCAAAACAAAAATGAGGTGATGGAATGTTGAACGAATTCCAATCGAATCACTGTCAATACGTCATCGATGTAATATTTTATTATTATTATTATTATTTTTTTGGTGAAAGTCCATTTCTCTTCATACTCTGACTCTTGATCATCATTATTTCTTTATTGAACGTGTTAAATGTGGAATCGACTCGAGGTTTTTTCCAAGTTAACTATGCATTTCATTACGAGTCGTAGGTCGTCGTTTGAAGACATATTACGAAAAGAAAAATAAATAAATATACCAATGATCAATGCAACTTTTAAGCTAAAGGCTCACGAATGTACAGAAATAATAATTAAATAACAGAGGGGATTTTGAATCCCTCGTGTTAACGGTTTTAGTATTTGTTGATGGACAAGGTTCAATGTTTCTTTTTGTTTAGAGGAAGTTAAAGCAAAATAAAAAGGGTGAAGACACAAAATGGAAGGAACGTTGTGAGTGCATCGGTTTGTTTACCTGTGATCTTTTTAATATCTGTACATATAATAAAAACAAAATATTCACTTAACTTGTAAGATATATTCATCCAGTTTTTTATTAGCATTATTTTTTTATTATTATTAATCAATCCTTCTCTTCGTGTAATTTATAGCTATGTACATTTGTCATGGATGTGATAGGATTTTTTGTTTACTGTTTGTTTTTTCGTCTTTTTTATTTTATAAATACTGTTGATGATATTGATGATGTCGTTTGAGATATGACGAAAAAGAACTCGAGTCGAAGAGTTGATTAAGACAACAAAACAAAAAAAGTGTCACTTGTTGTTTTGTGGGGGTTTCAATGTTTTTGTTTTCGACAAATATTGGACCTCGTTTTATTTTACTTTTTTTTTGTATATGTCGTTGTGTGGACGAAGGGCATTATTCTCAGTTCACGAGTCAGAGTATAGGAAGAGACTATATATAGCAAAAAAAAGTACTTGTTGTCTAAACACACACAATGGTGAACGTGACAGTGATTGGATTTGGAATATGTACTGTTGAGACAAGTCCGTGATGGATTTTATTATTTTTCTTTTTAATATAAGAAAGTACATCCATATTGTGTTTTGGTTTGAAAACGAGTTTTGTGTTGTCAATGTCGAACAACAAAAACAGTTCCAGTTGACATTTTCTGTTTTTTGTGTAATTAAAATTAATGGAAAAAAAAAGAAAAAGGAATCTATTTTTTTGGGGTTGAAATTGGAACAAAAAGTCTGTTGCAAATGATCGATTTTTATTTTTTCATTTTGGTGATGATGATGATGATGATGATGCTCATTATAAAACAAATAGGTACGACTGAATGTTTGATATAGCCGAACGCGAAAAGATGATGATAATACAAAAAGTTGTGGTTTGATTTTTGTTTCTTCTTTGTGGACATGAAAGTGAGTTATTGTTTGTGCGCATGTGTGAGATTCCACCACTTTTCGCCAGTTTGTGCTAATGAACAATAATTATAAAAAACAAACCAAACTCATAGGCAGCAAAAAAAAATATAATAAAAAACCAGGTTGTGAACATGAAATAGGAGTCAACAAAAAAATACATACGAAAGCCAAAACGAAAAAAAAAATTACATCACGACTAAGTTGATATATTTTTTTTGTTAAATATTTTTTTTTATATATATATAAAATACTTCAAAAATATTTTTAAAAAATTTGGCTCGCGATCCTATTGGTTGATGAAAAAAAATAATAATTACGCTGCTGTTTATTATTACTTATCCCGATTTTTGATTGACTGCCCCCATGTTGTTTTTTTTATTTTGGGTGCCCAACTGATTATGTTTCTAGCGTTACCCCCACTTCCGTTCTTTTCCCACACCCCCTTCTTCTTCATCTGTACATAAACAGCACTTAAAAAAAAAGTGTGGGGAAAGATAGTTGGAGGAAGGGGGTAAAACACTAGAAAAAGGTGTTTTCGAGAACCTCTATTTTACGTCGGTATTTTTCACGGGCATTGTCGTACGGTGTCTTCCCCGCGATGACGTCATCAGATGACGTCACAAGCAGGTCGGCGGTGTTGTTTGATTTTTTTGTTGATCGAACTTTTGGGGTGGGGCCTAGCTCCCCTGACTATTATTATTATTATTATTATTATTATTAACATTTGGAAATAATATCTAAAAAATAAATAAACACTTTCCGACCTGCGATACAAATTAATCGATGAGCAAGAATAGTGCAAAGCCAAACGATTGTGAACAACAACAACAACAAAAAATATTGTTAAACGATGATTATTATTACTGTCATTATTATTATAATATCTACTGTCGATGTTTTTTGTTTTAATTTTTTGTTTTTTTAATGAAAAGCAAAATCTATTTTGTATCGTTTTTTGTCATCATCCGTTGATTACTTTATTCTTGCCATTCATTCATTCATTGAGTCAATGTCTCTTTTGATCACTCTTTGTTTATAATACATTTCTCCTTGGAACAAAAAATATACATATATATATATAAAATAATAAATGATGATGATGATAAAAACAAAAACCCAACTCTCCCATCATCGGAGGGGGTTTGTGTTTGTTTTTCTACTGTAAAAAAAATAATAATATTGGTGTGGTGTAAACACCAAAAGTTGGCAATTTTTTTTTTTACTTTTTGAATTTAATTTTGTCTCCACCGCCCCTCCCCCCTCCTCTTCCCACTCAAGTCGCCTTCGGAATTGTACGGGGAAGCACACCTACACTCATAGGTCATTCACTTCATTTTTTGGCAGTATTAGAATTTTACGATTTTACGTGAATGTCTCTCTCTTCAAGAGAATTTCAAGTTTTTTCATAACTTTTGAACGCTATCATAAGAACAAATTAAAGCGGTCGCATTGTCCAATGGTGACGCAGGCAAGAGGCTCAGTCCACAAGGAACAAATCATTAATGATAATAATAAATACTTAACAACAACAACAATATTGTTCAATGACTGTTAACTACGTAGTAGTTCTGACTCGGGGACTGCTATGTACTAAATGAACAAAAAATCTTTTACCTCATTGTACGACTAAGGAAGGCTTTTCTTCGCGCGGTCTTTTTGGTTTTTGTGTTTTTTTGGCTTCTCTTTTTGTACATAGGATGACTCTACTTAACACTACCTCTGGTCGATATTAACAATGGCATTTTCTCAGCGGTAATGATATGCAAACAAACACATTTTTTCTACCAATACCCCCCTTTCAATGTAGTAGTTTATTATTATTATTATTATTATTTTTTGTATCATTTCATTTGTTTTGGTCCAAACACACAATAGGTTCTTAAAAATAAAACGGAACCGACCATGTTACTTAAACACGTTACTTAAAGAAAAAATATTTGGATGTGATGAAGATTTATTTTTTTGCCCCCCCTTAACAACAACTTTTCTTTTCCCAGAATCCTCTTTGGTTGTCCGGTGTTTCAAACACAATAAGATACAATGCAACCTCAATAATAATAACAACAACAACAACTCACTCACTCACATTATCTTTATCTCTATTTCTCTCTCGTTATAACCATGCTAGTACCTCCATTTTTCGACAGACAGAAGCGTGACACAGGCCTATATAGCACAAATATATATATTAAATATATATTATAAATACTTATAAATAATGTGTATAATAAATGAAGTCTCGCACATATTTTCGGGTCATCTTGAGTTTGAGCGAGTTTCAACTCAAGTTTCTTATTACGGGGAAGGCGGATTCGACTGCCATTGTTTGATAAAAGGTGGCGTCCGCCCAATTATTTTTGTCATACACATTTTTCTCAGCTCTGCCTCATTGCCTCTTCTTCGTCGTCTTCTTCTACTTGAACTAACAAAACAAAAAAACTACTACTGCGTCGTATTTCTTCTCTTTCTACTCGTTCCACCACCAAATTCCATCACCTGCCCTGCCCTGCCCCCTCAACCTGCCCATCCTCTCCAATTGTCTGAAGCCCGTTCGTGTCCCTGCTCACGGTTTCACGCGTCCGTCGCTAGGCAGCACTCCCTGTGTCGACCTCAGTTTCTTGCCTGCGCCGCCAGGAGCGCTTGTTATCTCTCATCCGCAATTTTACCTTGTATATATTTATACTCATATCACTGGATGTACTTTGAAATTTCTAAATTAAAATGAATTCTCCTGTATTTATACAGAAACTCTCAAACCCGGTGTCTTGTCTGTTTTATTCTTAACAACAATAAAGAATTACGTTTTTTTAAAAATATTTATTTTCGTTTTGTTTCAACAAACTTTATGAACGATGTCAACATCAAACTAGACCGGTTATTTAAGAATTCGATGATTAAAATTTAATTTAAGTACAAAATAAAAAGCTTAATAATAGAAGAATTATATTCATGGTAAATGTAAAGAAAAAAAATTTTTTTTTCAGCCCATTCAAATGTTTAGTTGTATTCATTGAGTAATTTTAAGTCAACTTTAAGTTTGATCGATTAATTATGACTTGTTTTTAAAGAGCACGTAAAAGAGCTTTTGATTGGGACTTTTGAATTTCATATCAAATCTCACTGAGCAGTCAGTTCTTGGTTTATTGGCGTCGCTATGACGTTTCATTTTTATTTTCTTTGGTTATTGATTCGTAACAACAGAGGGGTTAGGTGGTTATGACCAATAAACGAGATTTAGCGAAATCTTTAATTGAATACGCGGGAGTAATCAGTAGTGGTGAAGCCGTCATAAATGGCTTTTAAATGTCATTCATTTGCATGCTTATAATGGACAGTCTGCTTACGCAACGGTTTGTCTGTCGCCAATGGTGATGGTCGTAGTAATAAAGCTGGTAGCAATAATACCTAGTAGTAGTAGTAGTAATAATAGTAATAGTGTCAGTCGTCGTGTGACCGATGCCAATTACTGACAGCAGACGTCGCTGCTTGTCGGCTCATTTCCGGATCTCATTTCGCTTCCCGTTTGGCATGTGTCACGTGAACGTCATTAGCATTATAGGAAAGGTCTCGCGCGAGGCTCGGGATTGGTCGTCGGCGATCACATGATCGTCCCAAAGCGACCGAAAGCCATTTCGAAGGGAATCGCCACGCTCAACAAACCGAGTAATTTTGACGACAACAGATTGGGTTTGTTAAAGCTGAGTGGCCTTTGCCAACAACCACTGGCTGGCACCAGTTAGCTAATTCCAGCCTCGACAAACTAGGCAACCGAGTCATTAAATCCGCCAATGGCACATGATTGTCACGACGCGACACTTCCACAGGTAGTTTACGTTATTTGTCGGGTCTAACCTTATAGCGAGAGAGAGGGACCAGATTAGATCTGAAAAGTTGCGCTTCATTAGGAATATTTTATAACCGACACGGGAAGTGACAAACATTGAAACATTTCTAACGCCGCCGTCGCTTGCTGATTTCGACAGATAAAGCCAACTCCTTTGCTTTTGTTCGTCGTGTTGTTGTTGTCCGGCGTAGGAAACGTCGTCGTCGTCGTCGCCCCCCTCTTTTAATATAACGACGGTGTCTCTTCCGTTTACTTAAAAATCGACATCGGACCGCTCCATTTCACTGGGGTGGACCGTGGACCTTTATTCACACCATTGTTTTTATTCCAACTCTGTCCAGATTAGTCATTGCCATTTGCTTTCTCGGTGTCACCCTTTCATGGTACTGGCTATTGAAAGGACATAGGATTCAACACTATTATAACGGATAGTGTTACCCAACTTTTTCGTGTGTTAAATATGCCACTGTGGCCTATCTTGGCCTGGAATATCACGGATTTTATTTTTTATAATAAAAAAAAAGTAGGGGGGGAGTAGTAGTTCACCTCTGAATATTACAAGTGCACGGTCGATTGTCTTGACTCGAGGCACCCTTTGCCTTCGCTTACCTATTCTTCTTTCTCTTCCTCTTCTTCTACCCTCCTCTCGAGGGCCTTTGACTTTCTTCGTCGCCAGCTTTATGGGGGCGCTCTCAGGACCAACGACGAATGAATGTGCAGCAGCAGCTGATATTACCAAACCTCACGCACACTCTTCCTATTCTTGGAGTTCCCTTATTCTGTGTTTTTTTCTTCTTCTTCTTCTTTACTTTCTTCCAACGGTTAGTGGCGGGGTATTTTGCAATTTAAAATAAATGCCATGTTTGGGACCCATTTTTAATTTCGAGCCTTGCAGACAAACAGCTTCGCGATCCGGAAAATGTCCTGAAGGGGGTCATTTGTTTCCATAATAATTAGAAATGATGGAATTTAATTCAACCGACCGTGTGTTGGTATATATTCCATTTTTTTCCTTCACCCGCGAACAAATCTTCGGTGCCAAAAATTCCATAAAAGTTTGTTTTTTTTTCTTCAAGTTTTTTGTGTTTTTCTTACTTTACTTCTCTGGCTGCACTCCGAACGACCGAATTGGATTCTTTTGCTTCAAAACCACTTTAACACCTTTAGTTTTCTTTTTATATATATTTTCATTTGTGTGGGCTTAGACGTTATTTTGACTTGAAAAATAAAATACGCGATTTGTGAACAAAAAAGAAAAAGTTTCGTTTTGTTCTCGAAAACAACACCAATAAGTTATGTCGGAAAAAAAATAACAATCTAGTTTGATGTTGAATCCACGTTTTTCTCATAAACATTGTCACCATCTGTCAACACGATGAAATTTAGCGACATAGTGTATACGTATACTTTATCGGTGATGATGATGATCATATCCATTTCGTCCTTCCTTACAACCTCTTTGTGACGTCATTCGTTGTTGTATCGATGTTGTATTGATATAAAGGTATATAATCAATGCTATATATCGTTCGTTTTATGTATCAATTATAGTGATTTTTATTTTTTGTATAAGTTTAATGGTTCTTGTTTTAGTTGATGTTCAATATGTATAAAGTCAAATAATAAAAACTAATATCCTTTTTTTTTTTATATATCCCACCCCTTAGGTCGATACGATCACTTGTTCCAGGAGTACAATGAAGTATTACAAAAACTGCATCTTCAACAAGAACTGATTAGTCGTTTAGAGAAAGATTTGGCTGCTGTTCATTCGTTGGCTTTACGTTACAGAGGAGAAGCTGAGGTAAAAAATTAGAACTTTTGATACTGTTTATATTATTAGCTTCACTTGTGAGTGAGTTGTGAGTTTGTGAGTGAGCGAGCTGGGAATGAATATCTACATATCTACAATGGGAATATCTACATTCGTTTATGAATATGTTGCATAGTCCAATGTACCAAAACACGCATAAAACGAAAACCGCATGAGTTCTTCGCATAAATCAAAATCTGCATTAAATCAAAAAGTGAAAGAAAAATCGCATTAAGCAAAACCGCATTAAAATTGCATCTAATAGGTAAGTAAACCGAAATTTGTAGAAATCGAAAATGGAATGACTAAAAAAAAAACTCGCATAAATCAAATATCTAATGACTCAACGATCACAAGAAATTAAAATTCGCATAAATCAAACAACTGCATTAAGTCTAATGTAAAAGAAAATTGCATCTATAAATAAATAAATAAATCGAAATGAGCGAAAAATCAAGAATTAAATTACTCAAAAACTCATGAAATATCGAATTACGCGACGATCACATGAATTTTAAATTCGCATAAATCGAAATTCTCGTGAATCAGAATTTGCATAATTTTTACATGTCAAAAATAACAACAACAACAAAAAAAATGAAATTACTGAAAGATTGCATAAATTTTAAAATCGCATAAATCGAAATATGCAAAAAATGGATTATTTTGCATCATGTATGTACACACTATTTATTAATACATCAAGAGGGACAAAAATACACTCTATGAAACTCAATAAAACTAGCAATAAACAGATCACAAATTATTATTGTGTAAAATATGTTTAAAAAGGATATGTGGATATCTGGATATGACAGTATATAAAGAGTATGATTTTTAATGTACTTACTTTTTTTTAACAAATTACTAAAATTCATTAATAAGTACCGTAGTATAAGAGTTGGGACCGTCGTAGGAAGTTTGAAGTCGATAGGAGATTGTGAAAAGAAAACTTTTCAATATTTCTTTTTCTCCCCCAAAAAAGAAACTCACTAAAAAGATGGAAAAAGTTTTCCTTTAACTGAGAAAAAAAAAATTTGTTGGACGAAATGAACGAGTTTTTCCATTCGAAATTAATTTTTCCGCACACTGTGTGCAACGCAGTGACGAGATTCATTGTCACTTTTTTTTTACTGACTGCGATTGAGTCGTTAAGGGAGAGTCATTTAATCGTTTCTTTGTTACGTTTGCTGATTAATGGAATTATCGATTGCCGAACGAATAATAATAATAATAATAAAAAAAATGAATAGGGGTGTGTGAGGGGGGGGGGGAGAAAAACCTCCAACCCAATAGTTTAGTAGTAGGTGCCATTGGAACCCATTTGTCGATAACGCGGGAAACCGGAACTTTTCGAGTCCGGATTCTTGAAAAAAATCGGAAATGTCTTTCTTTTTTTTTTGCTTCCCCTTTTCTATTCATTCTCATCCCCTATTCCTTCTCACATTCGATGTTCTTGAAGAATTGGGGGGCAGAGTAGTTTTTTTTTCCTCTCTCTCTTTTCTATTTCTGATGATGATGATGATGATGACGACTATTGGAAGGGCATAAATCACATCCATAAGGTCTCAAAGAGAATACAGTAATAACAAAAAAAAATTAATTTTTAACAAATTTCAAAGTTCATTCATTCAAATTTTTTAAGTGGAAAAATAATAAAAATAGTTCATACACCCATTTTATATATATAAAAAAAAAAATTGACGGTGTTACGTGAATTTAATAAATGTCATTTAAAGTCGAGCTGGATTTTTTAAGACTGAAGACTGTTGACAAAGACTGATGATTTTTGTTTTGTGTTTTTCTAATTTATAGAATTTGCAGAATGATAACACCACAATGAAGGTGTTAAATTATTACAATCTTTTTATTTTACTTCACTTGTTATTATTATTACACCCTTTTTTTTGTTGTTGTTGTTTTAAGTGACTTGGCCCGATGTCTTAAACGGTTTTCAAAAAGTTTCAATGTTTTTCAAACCACGTTTCGTAGGGACTTTAAATATTTGGTGCACGGTTTAGTCTCGCGTGACAATTAAATCTATCAAAATTTTGAGGAATCAATGGCGTGTCAATTCTGATCTTTTGGCACTTGAAAATTTGATTTTGTTTTTTCAGGTAGAGTGTTGCTGATGATCTCAACCACATTTTCGTTTCCCATTGTTGTAAATAAACATATATATTATTCATAGTTCACTAAATTGTTTCACGCTCATTGTTGAATGTGAAACAAATTCATCCGAAGAAACACGAAGTTATTAATTTAAGTAATTATTTTTAATTTACTTGTTTATAAAGGTTGAATTTTCCATTTTTATCTTGCAAACATGGACGCTTGCTATTGCATTCTTTCTCTATCATAGACATTCTATATCACATAGCATTTTCGGTGACTTTGTGTTTTAAATGTAAATTTTCTCAAAGGATTAGTTTCCAAAGTTAATGACATTTTTCTTTTTGTGTGTGGACAGAAATTAAATTTTTTTAAGGCATTCATTTCTATCGTGTTTGTCAAAATCCATTGTTTGTCAGGAGTTTTATCGATTATACTTCCACGAGGAGTTCTCTGTCGCCACCAAGGAGAGACGTTGTCGGGATGTCTCGTGGTGAAGTACTTACCTTTCAACTTTCTGGAACTTATTAAGGAACCGTGTCAATCGAAGTTCAAAAACAAAAAAGAAGTCATTTGGCCAGCGGAGAGAAAAGGAAAGTTTTTTTTTACAAGATGGCAGGTACTAAGAGTGGAGGTTGGTACTAGTAGTAGGTAGAAGTGGAATAAGAAGAAGAGGTCGTTGGTCGAACGGACGACGAAGAGAACAACGACTGTCGCCGAACGGATGATGAAGAATGAAAACTCGTCGAGCGCGTCTGGTGGTGGTCGTCGAATTCGTCGTCGACGAACGGCAGAATTTAATTATGCTTAATTCCAGCACTTTTAATTTTATGATTGGAAGCAAGGCGCTTGGTGGCTGGCTCGGTGCCCGTTCTGATTGGTTGCCCCGGCGCCGATCCCCGCCACTCGTATTAGGAGGCGTAGGAGGAGGGCCTTTTAATGGCATCTGTGGAAATGTGGCCGTAATGAGCCGTGGCATTATTACCGGGCATAAATAAAAGAGTTGGCTCCGAAATTATTAAACGGTAATTTATGGCCGCCTACAACTCCTCGCTACTGCGCCCCTGCAGCTCCTCCATCTCTTCTCTTCTACCACCACTACTACTACTACTGCTGCTGTTACGATACCCACATCCATATAGACGACGACGACGACAACTACTTCTACTGCAGCCGTGGAATTTTCGAAGGCGAAAATTTCGAACAATATCTTCGCGTCCTATGCCAGCACCCGCGCGACGTGCTTTCCACCACTTTTCCTCCACCTCCACCCCTAGTATAGCAACCGAGCCTTCAACCTTACTATACCATCTCACTCAGTCACTCACCCCCCCCCCCCTTTTCGTCTTTCATAAACCATCACGCTTCACTGCTCGGTTTGACGATTCCATTGCCATAGATTAGCCACGCAAAAGATGAATGATCGATTGGGTAGAGTGATACATGACGTTTCGTACCCTTATCGATGGAGTCGACAATAATGGGTGTTTGTTTTTTTTATTTGCACTCAAATCGGGATGAACTCTTAAAGAAAACGAGAATCACAAATAATATCAAACAAATTTTTTTTTGTACAACTTTTTATTGAACTTGGTTTGACCGTTGTTTTGGTGTATTTATGTGTATAAAAGATTCAACATCTTTTCGGTCTATTTCCACCAAAAGCTTCCCGATATCCCAGAAAGCTGAAATTTGAAACATAGACACAGTCCGTGGAACATTTAATTCCATTTAATTTTTGACGGATTGATGTCTTGTCGATTCCGAGAAAATGGCGCGTGAAGGGTGGAGTTTTTTTTCTTGTAAAGTGTTGCTGACGCTCACAACCACATACTTCAACTCAAGCATTGTTGAACCAAACCAAGCATTGTTATAAATAAAGATATTGCTTATATAGTTCACTACATACAGTTCATCTGAGCGATCATTCGTTGTTGTGATTCATTGGAATAAACACAGGAATAATTAATAATTGGAATAATCATTGGAATAATAATGCAGATCTCTTGGGTTTTCACCTGGGGTGCATGTCCACCGTGACAACTCTTGTGGGACAAGTACCACAAAAAATGTTTTGGACAAAATTTGTCCAAAGAATTTGGACATATTAAAACCAAACTCAAAGGGTGCCTTCAGCTTAAAAAAAAATGGCTGTTCACTAGAAGTCAATTCCAATTTCGATTGCCAGCATTAGGTCTGCGTGGCGGAATTAAACCTTTTATTAGTTTATAACGTGACAGGTGGGATGTTGGTAACTTAATTATCATCCAAACTGATCGTTGCCACTCAGACTGGCCAGTCCAAGTCCCCATTTCCTGATGATTCCAACTTCACTCACTAGGAGTTGTATTTTTTTAATTGCCAAGTTGATGATCACACAAAATTTCTGTTTCATTTTTATTTTTTATTTTTGACCTTAACTTTTGTCTGTGGTAAGAGTACGTATGTGTGTAGAAGAGTAATAAGCTTTTGTATAACCCCTGGGTACATAACCTGAACTCTCTCGTCAACTCGTTTCCCCAAACTTGCCATAAAGAAGAGAAGAAGAAAAAAAAGGCCGAAGTTGAAGGAAAAGAACGAGAGCTCGTGGCAATGCGCCTTTGCTCATTTCTTGTAGGCTTTTCTCTTTCTTTCATTTTACCATAAATAATTTCGATCTTGTTTTCCCCCTTCCTTAATCTTCCGCCCCCGCCCTTTGACAAATGGGTTTCCGCAGCGGGTCGCCTCAACGAGAGCTCGAGCACACCAACGAATTTGTTAAGGGAGCTCAGAAATCATTACTGGCGAAACCCCCCCTCAAAAGGTTTATTGTTCCTTATGATTCATTGTTGAAGACGATTCGAACAATGGCCCTGATGAAATTGAACGTCTGTTACATACAACCTGCCTTTTTTTTTAATATATATATATTATTATATCTCTTTCCTATTCTATCACTTGGCCTTCTTTTTTTGGATTTTTTTTCTTAGTTATTCTTTATTTTTCTTTTTTGCCTTCTCTCCTCTCCCCCCTCCCTCTCTTTGTGGCGAAGTTTTTTTATCTTGTTGCTAGTAAGCTAGAGAGTAATAAAGAAATGACATTTAATAATTTATTATTACAAGTTGTACGAGTTGCTGTGCAACGTTGATTGCTACTTTTGCAAAAGCTGACTTGTTTTTTTTTTATATTTTTTAGTATACGGTATATACATTTTGGCGAAAATTTTGTTGTTTCCTGACACTTTGTTTTTCACTCTCTTTCGAAAACTGCTTCTTTTAAAGCCAGATGGGCTAAACAACTTTAAACTTTGATATATATAACTTAATGCCACAACAAACAACAACAACAACACTTTGTGTCAATAACTTACCCATAATTGTACTATTATAATTTTTAACACAATGTTGAAACGTTAAAATTCTGAAGGTTTATGAAACTTCCATTAGCGCTTAGTTTTACTAGACATTAAATTTAACTAGGCCATTCTGACAGAGTGTCCTACAAGTTACGCGACTTACAGAACCGTTAGTCGTGCATCATAGGGTTTCTTAAAGGTATTTTACAAAATAAAACATCATTTTCAATTTAATGCTATGGAGCTTCGACGAAATTGAGTGGGTACGCAGCTTATGGTTCACCCTGTATATTGTACTACTGTTAGAAAAAAAAAACGAGATACATCAACGTGCGAGATATATTGAACAAACTTTAAAAAATCTTGTACTTTATAACTGATAGATAGAGCATAGCCAAATTCAACTACTCCAGATATCTAGTGTGATGTTTAGTTGTTTTGTTTAGGATATCAAATACTTAGTCAAGCATATTCTGTTGGATGATATTCACCGAACTAGACGTTTGGATTTTAATTAATTTTTTTTCATGTATTTTTACATATATCTAGGGTCAAGCTGCGTTGCCGTTACCATTCGATTGGCCTAACGACGACACTTGCAAAGACACTTCTTTGAGCGATGTTTCGGACGGCAAATCTTCCAACAACGCTGCCGAATCGTTGCTACCCATCATCTCGAGCCAAAGAGAACGTTTTCGACAAAAGAACCAAGAACTGGACGCTCAAAACCTTCAACTGCAACAACAACTTCATTTGGCCGAAACGGAAGTGGAACGTTTGCGTACCGATAACGTGAAACTGTACGAGAAAATCAAGTTCCTGCAAAGTTATCCTTCCCAGGTAGCCTTCACGACAAAAGTCCCTAATTGGGACTTTCATCATTATTTTTTCTTCTTCTTCTTCTTCGGTTCTGTCTCATAAGACAAAACAACCGAAAGGGCATCGATCGATGACGCACCAGCTGCTTTAGCGCGACAAATAACTATCATTTAGTGAAGTCAAACATGGTTTGATTAATTAATGACCCTTCTATTAGCGATAATGAACGGATTCTCGAGAGTTTTGCTGGTGCCTGTATGGCATTGATCATTTCCTGTGTCGATTTCGACCAGCTTGTGTCATAAAAAATAATTGTTCATTAATCAATTAAAACGTACAAAACGTTTCATTTGGGCAATATTTTTTTTTTTTGTAAACGAGACTAAATTGAACTTTGTTGACCATCTTCAATTGACTCTGTCGATTCTGTCCTTTTCTTTTTCTTCATTTAATTCTAGTTGATGAGTTCGACGGGAACTGCCAAATTTAATGATTATAAATTTATTGTAATTTATCTTCCTGTTCGTTAATTAAGATGCTATAGCTCTGGTGATGGCATTTTTTTTTTACCATACAACATTTTTTATTAACTGTATGTAATTTTTATATACACTTTTTTTTTGCAGTCTCGATTGCGCATTTCAACGGATGATACCGAAAGTCAATATTCATCTCAATATGAAGCCCATTTGGATCCTTTTGCATCATTCAGTCGAAAGGTATCATTGTGCATATTTTACTGACTTAGAATCTAATTACCATAAGTGTTATGTTTTTAATTTTTACTTTACTTTTTTTTAGTTTTTAGATAAATTAAAAATAATTTAAAAATTTTTTTTTTACTTGTATCTAAAAATTATATAATTTTCTTTGTATGTGTGAATGAGTATATGTTGATGTTCACAATTTAAATCCACGGGATTCACCATAACAAACAATCTAAATATAAACAAAAATGAGTATAAAAATAAAAGATTCCCCATCAGAATGTTTTTGGAGTTTGTTCCGTCATAATTGACGGGTTAAATCCAAGACCCATCATTATTATTATTTGCTTCATATTAGCTTCACTTGTAACTTTGTGAGGGTTTGAGCTGGGAATTGAACGTATACTGCCATCTACAGACGTTTGTGTTATTATACTGTATAGTCCAATGGACCAAAAATCACAAAGTGAGAACTGCATCAATCGAAAGCTGCATAAGTCCAATGTGATAAAAATCGAATACGTCGAAAATTGCAGAAATCGAAAATTGCAGAAATCGAAAAATTGCAGAAATCGAAAATTGCAGAAATCGAAAATTGCAAAAATCGAAAATTGCAGAGTGATTCCATCGAAATGGAATCACTCAAAACTCGAATATCACATTACTCAGGGATCGCATTAATCTGAATTCGCGTGAAGCGAAACTAATGCATTATATACTTGTTTTTATTATTTTAAATTACTTGACGGTCATACAACTCAGTTAAAATGGGGTAACTTTTATAAGTTGAGAAAAGTGTTGGTTTTAAAAAAAAAAAACCACTACGTTTCTCGATACGTAATTTATTTATTAAGAAAAAATATTTTTTGCAATACATAAGTTCTTGAAACGTAATCAATAAAATAATAACAGGTACACAAAATAACACTAAACTGATTAGCTTGTAACCGTTTACGAAACTTGTAAACGGGATGATTTAGCCGGTACCGTACTATTTGAATTGAAGTGCTCCGGACAATATAATGAAATATAATGATTAACCCACACCTTTTTCAAAAATATGATATTTTTTTTAACATCAAACTGTTCTCGATGAAATTTCTCAACAATTACAAAAAAATGTGGCTTATCATTATATTGCCCGAAGTCCTTCAATCAGCTTCGGTTGATATTTTTTTTATGGCTATTTGTAACTTCTTGCTTGAAAACTTAAAAGTCGTGTTTTGTTTGTTTCAGGAACGTTATCGCAAATACGTGAATTTGAGTCCTTTCGAAAAAGTGACTTTGAGCATGGGCCGAATGATTTTGTCGAGCAAGGCTGCCAGAACGGTGACTTTCCTCTACAGCATGCTGCTACACTGTATGGTTTTCATGGTAAGTCATCGTCCCCTTCCTTCCTTCCTTTCCCATCCCCAAAAAGATAGTCACACTCGTTTGACTTTTCATTTTCACAAGCGCATCTTATCAAAACTTGTCTCCGAATCGTTGTCACATTTTAAAATTGTCACGACGACGTCGAAATTGGCTTCATTTCGCCCTTCGTCGCCCGATGAAAAGGACCTTTTCTTGAGAGCCTATAGAGTAGATGTTGATTTTCGGAACACATCAGTTTTGGTAGCCAGCAGTTGACAGGTCGATCGATACGACGACGACGGCCACGCGCCGCCTTGAGTCAATTGGCTTTTCAAAACATCACTTCGCAGACAACCGAATTTACTTTTCGATACGACCCCCCTCGTCGTCGTCGTCATTTCGGTGTGTTGTCCCTTCCCTCTCCTCCCCTTTTTTTTGTCTTTTTACGTCGCGTGAAATTTTTGCATGTCCCTTTTTAATAAGTTGGCACACGGTCGAACGATCTCCCTCTCTTTTCGCATCAGGGGAGCTCCCTTTTCTCTCCTCTTTCGTTGTTTTGCCCGAAATGAAAAACGCGGAAAAATTAAAACTCTTCAATGCTATTATTGCCACTATACTGTACTACTACTTCTTTACTCTTTTTATACTCTCTCTTTATATTACTAATAGAAATAGTGGTGGGACATAGTGTGTAGAGCCGCTATTTCGATCGCTGTTTCCCCATTGAGAAGGAAGGGTTAAAAGTCATTTCCCGTCAGCTTTATCTCTGGGCGCAATAACCCGTGCCTTCCTTCGATCGGCAAAAGAGGGGAGGGGGAATAGGGTAGGGATTGGATGGGCACCGAAGGGTTAAAAGGAACGCTGTGCTATCGCGTTGCCTAATGATTGGCATGATTCAAGGATGAGTCAGTCCGTCAGCTACTACTACTACTACTATACTGTCGAATAATACCCCCCTCTCCTCCCTGTACCTTTTACTCGACTAACCCTTTGTTTCCCCACTCTGGATGTCCATAGGAGGATGTAGCCAACGTAGTCGCTCCCAACGGAGAAGAAGGAGAAATAACCGTTTGCTTCATGAAATTTATCGATTAGCCATTTGGCGTGTGAGAAGGAGGAGGAGGACGAGAGACACCCCTTTCGCTCCAACCGAAAGGGTTTTGGTTCGCTTGTTTGGGAATCTCATCGATTACACTGAGCACAACTTGTTTCCAGGGACCGTTTTATGAGCCCGTGTAGCAGCTTAAGATGACCCTTCTCACCCCTCCCCTCTTTTTCCCCACTTTTTTTTGTGCTTTGATAAGCTGTTGAAATCGGTGTTAACCAACTCGTCGATGTAGTACTCTTCACTACGCTCATCAGCTAAAAGTGAAATACCTATATTACTAGTAATGCCCCCACGGCTTCGCCCGCGCACTATTTTGGAACTAATTTCGAATGAATTTTTTTATCCTTCCCGTTTTATTCTGTGAGTTTGTGAGAATTGAACGTATACTGTCATCTACAATCGTTTATGAGAATATACTGTATGGTTCTTCCGGAACCGCATAAGTTCTTCGCACAAATCAAAAAACACATATAAATAAATAAATTGAAAATTTCATAAATAAAAAATTTGGAATTATTCAAAACTTTCATAAATCGAATATCGAATGACTCAACGCTCGCATAAATTTAAATTCGTGTAAATCGAAATTCACATGAATCAAGATTCGCATTAAAATCGAAACTTGCAGAAATCAAAAAATGGAATGACTCAAAACACCCGCATAAATTGATTATTGAATTATATGAAAAATTGCATAAATTTTAATTCGCATTAAATCAAAACATGCAGAAATCAAAAATGTAAAATTACTCAAAACATGCATAAGTTGATTATCGAGTTACTCAACGATTGCATAAATTTCAATTCGCATAAATCGAAACATGCAGAAATCAAAGATGAATTTTCGCATTATGTAAGTACAGTATATCTACATGACAGTATATAAAGAGTATGCTTAAAAAGCATTTTTGGATGTCCTTCCTATTGTGTCATACGATATGGAATATTTCGTTGTGTGTACCATCCCGACTTTTCCATTTATCATTGTTGGCAACTAAAAGCAAACTAGGGATCGGACATGGAAATTACACGTTTAATAGGACTCATTCATCAAACTTTTCCTCCAAATTAATTTCGAACATTGGAGGGGGGAAAAAGTAGAGAGAATGGTTCGAGTCAACATTGGTGGGGCGGCCACGCTTTTGCAATCGGATGCTATGAATTATTAGCTTGTTCTGTCTTTATAATCGTCCATTGACGTTGAATTAAAGAAAATGCTATATACGCCATGTATTAAATGTCCTAACGGCGAACTGCCACCATACTCCTTTAATATCGTTTGCAATTTTTAGGATCTCGATTTTTTTTGGAGATTGTTGGGATGATTTCAATGATTGTTCAAAAGAAGGTGATACCAGTGTTAAATAATTGGTTTTTATTTTTTGTTTAGGTGTTGTACAAGTTGGCTCACACCGAAACTTGTAAACGGGATGTTTCCTCCGATTGCGCCGAACAGTAAGTTGACAATTTCGTTTTGTCATTATTAGTGTCATTAAATAAATTTTCAAAAAAAAGAGTCAATTTTTGTTGTAAAATGCTTATGATGGTGACTGGGCACGCTATTTGCACGTAGCTAATTTTTTGTTTTGTTTCACAAACACAAATGCTTGGGAGTTCCATTTTCTGTTTGGTCCAATTTTCTTGAGTTTCTGGGAAATTTGGTTTTCTTGGTTTTGGCTGGTGGAACTCTTGCTTATTTTTTTTTGTGGCGTTGCAGAATTATTGCTAGAATACCAATTGATCTAAAAAATGACGTAATAAAACTCAGAAAATAATGACATTATAAATTGATTTAATTGAGGGGTTGAGGTGGAATAATTGTCTCACCTTTTTGTGATTTATCTAGTTTAAGTCTATGTCTTGTTATGCTCATTGTTTTACTTCAAAGCGCAATAAACTCTATTATTATTATTATTATAATTGAAGTTGAATATCTCCACAAAAAATGTATAGTTTTGAGAAAAAGGGCAAAACCCTTTTTTAACTTTCAGATTAAAACTTTTCAACTTTTGAAATTCTTGTCAACTGTATGTTAATAGAAGGAAAATGAACAGGATTTGCCAAAAATCTGTCAATTATAGTTGACAGGGTTCAAGTTACGGGCTAATTTAAAAATAAAATAAAAATGAAATGCAATTACGCCGTTATTCCAAATATGCTAAATTTATCAATGCATTTACGCAGTTTTTCCAAAAGATCAGTAGCTTTTCCATTGTTTTGGAAGTGAAACGACAAAAAGAAAGAAATCACAAAAAAAAAATTTAGATTTACAATAATCGCTTTCCATAGTTTTGCTCCAAAAAAGTCCAAAAGTGCAAATTATACGCAACCCAATGTCTTAATGCTATAGACTGGTTGATTCGATATATGCGTTTCAAGAAAATAACGACGTAAGTGGATTTACGCCGGTTTTTCCACCCAACTCCTTAATTACATAAATTGGTTAAGTGGTAGATTTCATTTGAGGATTCTATGTGTGAACGACAATTTCACGTTTTGACACATCATGGACAACGAAGAATATTTTGTGAAAATTATTGTTGAAAATAAATCCATTAAATGGCCCTGATTTGTCTTCGATTAGGAATTATTCTTATTCTCTGAGTTACGTCATTTACGTTTTGTTCATTAGGTTTAATGTCATTTTAGCTCGGCATATTCTATGTTAGTCCATAGTTCTTCTTTATGCACTTCTGCTATGTAGACTACTATTCTCATCATAAAAAAATGCTATCGATTAATTATTTCTGTATCTATCTCTACCAATGGATGGTTTGGTTGTCTTTACACATTTTTCTCAGTGACGTCTTTATATTGCGTTTGATTATATCTCGTTCATTCTGCTTGGAATTTCT
This sequence comes from Cryptops parisi, assembly GCA_034695005.1. NCBI lineage: Eukaryota > Metazoa > Arthropoda > Chilopoda > Scolopendromorpha > Cryptopidae > Cryptops > Cryptops parisi. The sequence continues at coordinate 59,608 of JAQIWH010000119.1, forward strand.
TTTTATTGGACTGTAATCGTTTTCTTAGAATTTTTTGGCTTGTTAATTCCGCTTTGTGTTCGTTTGGTGTTTTAAAAGATCTTCAATCATTAATGAAATCCTGTTATTTGTAGGTTTTCCCAACACATGCAACTGATTCATGGAGAGAAAGTCAATTTTTACTGACGACTTTTCGTCTCGATTGATGGTGATTGACAAAATTCCAAGTCACCTACTTTGATATTTTGAAACCACTTTTAGCTATTTTCTTTTCTTTATAATTAGTAGTCCTTGTAGACTTTTAATTTTGATATATTATCAAGGGTTAGGAAATAATGGTATTTTTTTAAAGCATTACCAGCAGATGTGTCATTCCTCTTGAGTGAATACTTTAAATAATAATAACCGTTCTATACATTTCCAGGTATACTTAGATGTTTATTCCAGTAGTTTAGGGTGGTTATTATTTTATTCCACTCTCTATCAAGTGGAATAAAATAATTAGTTAGCAGTTTTCAATGTATCACTTTTCAATTGACCTCTTGGTCAATTTAGTTTTGGAACAGTGGTTATTTAATGGAACTTTGTATTCAAATTGCGGTTTGGTTACCTCATGAAATCAATAAAGTTTTCGTCTTTATCATGAAAATCAATAAGTTTTCACTTCAAATCCTGCCTACCTAACAAAACATATATCTAATGTGTTAAGCCCATTTTACACGTCAAACTTTTTTAATCAAATTCCATCGATTTCGACGTTACACACATCCGGGAGTTGTTTGACCGAAAGCATGAAAACGCACCCGGACGTGTGTATGACGTCAGAAAAAAAGTTGGAATTGATGGAATTTGATTGAAAAAGTTTGACGTGTAAAATGGAATTTACAGTACCGGTATTTTGTTTTAACACTTGATCCTTTTTATGCAATGTTCACTTTTAACAACTGGTCATTTAGGAACGTTCTTTGACTTACTAGCTGATTATTATGTCTGTAAAAACAATTTTCTGATCGACTTTAGGTCTCGTTTTGACCTAATTTTCACTTTACTTTTTGAATCTTTTGTCGTCTTTGAAGATAGAAAACCAACAATTAACCGACGATGACGGTAGAAGATATATAAACCAACAATTTTCCTTTAAATCTACCTACAATGGTGCCTCTTCCTTGCTGTTCCATTCTTCATAAGTAGGTAGACATTTTGTGTCTTTATTGACGTTAATTCTATATAGTTGCCACTTATTACCACATGAAAAGGATAATACATGTTTTGGTCCGTTTTTTTAATACTCTTCATTGATTGGCTAAAGAAGCTTACAAACTTTTCTCGTCGACTTTTTCCTTACCCCCCCCCCCTTCTTCTCTACTGGATACAATGCTCTTTTTCGATGGCGGAAAGCGAACGTACTCTCTTGAAAAGCTGGTTTTTTGTTTTTTATTTTTGTATTTTTCATTCGACCGACGGTTTTTAGGAAAATTTTCACTTTTATTGTGTCGTGTATAGAAGGCGTCGCCCCAGCGCGTTGGATTTACTCACTCGGTTTGGTTTTGGAGACCGAAAGAAAAATCACCCCTTTGTTTTCATCTATCAACGATCGTTCGCCAACTTTGTTGCAATGGCTTTAGAAGGAGGAGGAAACATTTTCATCGCATTCGTTAATTTCTCAAAAGCCGAGTTGGTGGATGATGATGATGATGATGATGATGATGAACCTATCATAGCGTGCAAAACACAACCCTAAAATTTTTTCCACTATTGTATTGAGACAAATTTGATTTTTATTATTTTATTATTACTATTATTATTATTGTTTTTTGGTTCTTCTATTATTGCATACTTGTCCATATAGTTGATAAATTTAAAAGGGAGGTTTTATATTTTATTGGCTTCTATTCAAAAGCGATTTCGAAGTGATTTTTTCTTTTTTGTAAAGCTGAATTTTGGGAAACAGTTCGGGAAATTAGCTTTAAAAAATAACCAATTCTGACGATTATTTTTATTAAAACATAAAGTTTAAAGACATAAAGCTTAAAAAACCAATTTTTATTTTCTAAAAAATTCACTAAATGACGTGTTAAACGCGACATCCATTCATTGCATATACTGTAAAGATTACCTATTTTAAAATAATAAGTTAACGATTATTGCTATTCAAAATGCACTGCGTCTTCTAATGTTGTTGTATTGACTCGTTTATAGTCGATTTCATGGTTCATTCAGGTTGTTGGTATAATGTCAAATGAGACAGTTGACAATGGACGATTTCTTTATTCTCATGTATTTTTCATCATTTGATGATAACGCACCTTCTGGGAGGTGATGCCACACCAATCATCATTTTATCATCGATCTGGGACACCGGTACATTAAGGTCAGCCAAATTGAGATGACGTCATTTGATCACTGTTTCTAGTCTAAAATCATTTTTAACTTTATATTAGCTTCACTTGTCAGTTTGTGAGTGAGTGAGCTGGAAATTGAACGTATACTACATCTACAGTCGTTTATGAGAGTATACGACTGTATAGTCCAACGTACCAAAAAAAGCATAAAACGAGAACCGCATAAATCAAAATTGCATTTTTAAGTCCAATGTGAATAAAAAATCACATATATAAATAAATAAATCAAAAATTGCAGAAATAGAAATATGGAAATACTCAAAAATCGCATAAATCAGATATACTCAACGATCACATCAATTTCATTTCGCATAAATCAAAATTCGGTATTAATAAAAAATAAGCACAGATCGAAACGTGCAGAAATCAAAAATGGAATTACTCAAAACATGCATGAATTGGATATCGAAATTACTCTGAGATTGTATAAGTTTCACTTCGCATAAATAAATCGAATCCTGCTGAAATCAAACAATGAATATTTTTTTGGCATTATGTATGTACGTACAGTATATCTGTATATAACAGTAGGCTACATAAAGCGTATGCTTAAAATGTACATTTTTTAATGTACTTGTTCGAATTAAAAATGTTAGTTTAAAATTACGGACACACAACCATGTTAAAAACGAACGTCTACTTCACTTAAGGTAGCACATTTTTTTCTCACTTTTAATTGACAACGACGATCAGTCAACTTAGAAACAATGTTCATCTTTTTTTATTATGGATGAAAAAAAACAAATGTTGTTTTTTTAAAGTTTATTACGTTAGTAGTCATTTATTCGAGTGGACCTTTTTCGAAAGACCTCAGTTGGGTCGAAATGAAAGTTAAACAGTTCAAACGACGGGTGGAAGTGTCAAAGGTCGCTTCACTATGAAGGTCTTGGAAAAAAACGGGCAACGAAGAAAAAAGAACAAATTGTCGTTTCTTGACGGGAATGTCCTACTACTGCAAACACGTATAAGAGAAGGAAAAAGATTCGACATTAAACGATAGTTGAACTCGAATGTTCATTCTTAGCAAAACGACTATAAATTTGATGCTAATGCCTTTCACGCGAATGCAAAATGGAATATTTCTGTGTTTGTTTTTTTATATTGGTATTATCTTTTGGAAAATCGTAGGAAACGAAACTTTTGAAAAGTTCACATGCAAAACTAGTCGTGAAGCCCGTGCTTCACACGTGGATTTTTATTTTGTTTTTTGAAATCGTGGAAACGGGCTATTGTTGAAACAGTATCAGGGTTTTTGGCAGGGTGTTCATAACGATAGATTCAAACAATCCAAAAACACCGTTACATAAACATACAAAACATCGTTAGATTAAAAATATCGTGACTTAATGCAGCTTGTTACTAGGTGGTTACAATGATACCTTCGTGTAATAATCATCCACATAACAACTCGATGGTTATGAGATGACGGACCTGAAATGTCCATATCTCGGAATTGACGCGACCTTGACATTTGAAAATAGTTGGGCTGACCTAAAAATTCAAAGCAAAACAGTGTGTAGTAATTTCGTATCGCTAGAACGTTCCGTTTAAAAGTGTATAGGCAACGAACACATACAAGGACACAAACACACATACAAAAACTTGCCAATGATGTAGATACTTACTGTAAACCTAATTTTGGCCTATCCCTGTATTTCACAAAATGTTTGGGCACTTAGATCAGTTATCCGGTCAAAACCGCTGATGACGCTAGTGGATGATAGGAGTGTGCGATTGTGGTGGTAAAAACGAACTTTGAATTACTAAAACTAACTTACTATAACGAAGATGTGCCAAGATGGTTGTAGCATTTGAATTGTTACTCGATTAGAGTGTCTGGTCGTTAATGAATAGAATTAGAGATCGATTCAATAGGGTGATGAATAAGAGAATAAAACAGTATGACGTTCAACACGTATTCCATCATCACACAGTGAGTCTGCTTTTATATATATAACAAAAAAACACAACAATCGTTAGTACGTTTCAACTTTGTCTAACCTAGTGTCCGGTTATCATAAACCCAAATTTCGTCACACAACGATCGATTACACACTCCATCTTCCAACTACTAGCGCTATCAGCGGGCAACCTATAAGTACCATAATTTTTTAAACCGGTTTTTTGAAATTATTATTTTGTTTTGAATGACCAGTAAATGAGTGTTATCGACAAAAAAAATATATTGGAATGGTTGAATTCAATTTGGCGAATAGGGTATTGTTCAACCCCAGAAAAATCACGTGATAGTTGTAATGTCCCTTTTTCTCGTTCCCTTCGTTCGGTTGTTTAGTGGGGCGTTGTTCTTTCGATCTTCAGGTTGGCAGATAAAGAATCCTCGTTTCACTCTGTAATAAAGAGCGTTTCATTAAGTAATGGAAAACCCACCATCGTTATCCCATCATCTCGTTTTACCCACGCTTTTGTTTCTTTCTCTGTGGTTTTTTTTTTATAGATACATACATATATATTCTTTTTGCAAAAAAAAGAAAAGAGACTCTTTCGTAGAACGAAGTTGATCTCATTTCGCTTCTCGATCGATCAACATTTTTGGGGTTTTTACGTGAATTGGATTTCGAAAGATTAAATTTGGACAGGCGTAATAAGTAGGTAAAAATAAAATTATTCAACAAAAAAAAAAAACATCTTCACGTAAACTCTTTATTTTCCATGAAACCTCTTTACAACGTTGGTGTCTTGGAAATGAATGACGTCGTCGACAGGCGACAGTCGCCTGTTGACAAACGACAAAAACTTGGATTGAAATATTCGTCGAGGGAAGAAGTATGAAAAAGAAAAAATCAGACGGATTGAAGGACACGAAGAAGAAGAAAGACTTATGGAAAGGAGGGTGGGTGGTGGGGGTGAAAAAAAAAGTTATCGAAACGGGGTGACATTTTGATTCTCGATTTGACGTAGGGTTAATATTAAAAAATCATTATGGGTAACGTGCCGTAAAGGGTGTTTTTTCTTCTTAATTTGATATTTTTCTTTTCTCTTTAACGAAAAACGAAATCAACGTCAAAAATGTTAAAAGTCGGAATTCGTTCGATAAGGATAGTGAACTTGTGATTCCGAATGAGAGTCGTCTTGCAGTGTGTGTCAACAGTCGTCAACCACCCCTTCGGTGGTCAACCACGGGAATTAACAAAGGATTGTCAACATCAACTTAGGAATAACGATTTTTGTCACGTTAATGTGGTATAACTCAATTTTGTCAACTAGGTGATTGACGATTAGTACACTTACCCCACTTTGGCACTAATAAAGATCTGTAATAAGATGTCATTATTGTTTTAAATTAAACAGGTTTTATTAAAACCTAACATTGATATCCATCATATACAGCATGTTACTAAAAGATCTGACCAAATTTTAATCTCACTTTACGCATCAAAACAAAACAGAAAGTCCATTTAAACACGTGTCCAGAAAACGCCTCTTTCACCTGGAGTTCCGAAACACATTAGACAAAAACATGACTTAAACCTGTGTTATCTCTGAAAGGAATCATTTCCCGGCTCATGTTAATATGACCTTTTTGCTTTATCTTGATGCGTAGTATCTGTGTTCTAAATTTGTCCAGACTTTTTAGGTAAACCTTGTATAATCCGAAACTTATATAGCTAGATTGTTGTTAAAAAATATCGTAATAATGGTCGCCAGTTTATATCTGACAAAACTTATATCTGTCTTGTGACCGTGACAATGCATGAGCTAGTGACTTGTAGCTTCTTCCATAAACGGTGTCATTCAAGGTTCTTCCCTCTCTTTCCTCTGCTGTTATTAACAATCTACATAGCTTTGCAGATCCATTCGCACATTTTCTCTTACGTTAATGATGATGTATTAATGATTCCTTATGAAAAATACATTGCAACTTTCCTTTTGAATAAAGATTTTGATACCTTTAATAAATGATATAAAGAAAACGATCTACGCAAAAATTCTCTAAAGACCCAACTAATGCATATTTTTAAGAATCAAGACGATACTAATATACAAATTCTGGGCATCCATTTCGACTCAAGATTAACTTTTAGTGTACACACTGAACAATTAATTAACAGGTTTAATAAAAATATTTTTATTGTCAACAGGTTTAAGAATATTCTCACAATCGCACAATCTCAATCAATCTCGTTAAACTCCAAGTACCTACCTACCTTATATAAACATGTCAACTTAATTGATTAACCCTGTTTTGTTCTGTTTTTTTTGTATTCGACTCTAGTGGATTGTTTTCTGTGAAACAAATAAATAAATAAAATTTTACAGGATGACTCAAATCTAGCATCTTATAAGAACTTAAATACATTACGCTCCATTAAATAATTGAAGGGCCTGGTGTAACAGGGTGTCAAGGTAACATTTTCACAATTTCGGGAAAACGCGTTCAAAGATCTGAACTTCTTGCCTTGCTGTCTATGGGCCACTTCACACTTCTTGCACTAATATCTTAGCACATATTGCTGTTTTGCCCAAAATTATGTGTTGGAAAGGTATAATTGCACTTAACGCATTCGGAAATGCTTCTAAGTCATTCTTGGCAAACATGTTACTTCACACCCTTTTACACCAGGCCCTTCAAATTATTTATAGTATAAAGATTACGCTGAGACTGTTCATGGTTTCCAGTTAAATTGCAAATGTGTTCAGAGTAAGAAAAATTTTCATTTTGTCCGAATGATACTTATACTTGGAGGTCGAAAAGTTGGCTAGAAAATGTAGGTGTTGTGAGGCGTGGTGGTGATTATTTTTATTGTTGTTGTTGTTAAGGTAGAAAAGTAAGGTGGTCGTTGGTTGGTCATCGCTGGCGAGTGGTGGTGGGTGTGTCGTTTTCCGGGTGTTAGTCGTCTACGGGTCATTTTCTCTCGTCGACATTTTCGTTGGTGGCGGCCATGACGGTGCCACGTTTCTAGCCTTCCGCCTAATAGGACGCTGTTTCATTATCTAAGAAAAGGATCGTTTCCCATTTCTTCGTCCGATAGAAAACGAGCGCTTAAGAATGACTTTCACAATGGATGATGGGAGAAAAAATAATAAGGAGGGGGGGGGGGAAGGTAAACGAAAAAAATAAATTAAAAAAAGAGGGAAATAAAAACACAACAAAACAACAACAAAACAAACCCGCCTTCGCCATTTACAGCTATTGTGGCGTCGATTACTTCTCGCTACGATTTTTGCGGGATGAATATTTTTCGAAGATTTTAATCGCGTTCTTTCCCAATAAACAAGCGTGGGCGGACGAGGTTGGTTTCCTCGGTGAGCAGCCACTCGAGTGGAACTATCAGCAGCACCCGAAATGAGAAAAGAGAAAAGAGAGAGAGAGCTAAAGGCAAAGCGTGAGTAAGAGAGAGAAAAGCCAAAAGCAGTAGTAGTAGTAGTAGTAGCAACAACAACAAACATCACTACTACCACCACCACCACCACCAGTGGCAATAGCTGCAACGGTAGCGGTAGCAGAGCATCATTATCTCCAAATGAACGGTCGCCGGGTTCTTTAGAACTTTTCTCAGGGCTTTGGGGCAATTTATGTCCGTTGTTGAGTTGCACTTTGTTTATAGCGACGATAAATATAATTTAGATGAATATCTTCACGCCGTAGATGGGGGGAGACCCGAACAGCGCGGGCGGTGCCTTTTGTTCGAGCGTCGCGCCTCAACGCCCACGCACTGGGCCCTCACTCTCTCTCTCTCTCTCTCTCGTCTCGTGGCCCCCCAAACACTCACTCGAGCTGCTGCTGCTGCCCCCACTCTCGTGCTACTATTGCTTCACCTACTTGCTCGCTTGCCCACCTACAAGCACTTCACGACAAAAGAAGAAGAAATCGACGACGACGACGACCACGCCACTGGTGAGGTCCGATACTTTTGCGAGCTAATGTCCCGTCTCACTCGAGCAGAATCGACTCCAAGTCTTAAGTTTGTTATCGCCACAAGAGGACTTTTCGTAATGTTCCCTTGTAACAATGTGTATAAAGAAAAATCTATGGGTGGAATTTTTCATTTTGTCGCGATGTGACCACTTGGAAGTAACTCTTGTATACACGGTAGTCATGTTTGAATTAACTTCGAAAAGTAGACATTGCGCACCACTTCCCAAGCTGGAAACTCGTTGGTACTAAGAAATAAATAATTTTGAATATGGTGTCTGGTATACGAATGGTCCATGGTTCGATTCCAGGTTGGGGCATAAAGTTTGTTTTGTAATATCATTATAAAAAGAAGTCACAAGTTTCAGACCCTATGAAATTTGATGAATGAGGTGTCTGTGGATTCGTCTTAGTCTCACGATTCACGACTGTCACTGAAAATTTGTTTTATCAAGTTTTTAATTTTTTTTTTAATAAGTAATTTTGTTTCAAGATAGGGTGGCACAAAAGTTTCTTTATGATTTTAAAGTGAAATAAAACTAAGAAAAATCAATTTAGTATATATGTTTGAAACATTAACATAAAGTACATTACGTGTAGTTTTTTAATAAAGATATTCGCAAAATATAATATCTTTTAAATGACTTCTTTCTTTGCGTTGACATATACAGCATGTGCTCTTTGCATAATTGCAGTATGGTGCGCTTAGAAGAATAATTTTTTAACGTTAAGCACGAAATCTTTGAAACTGTCACAACAATGTATTCAAAGTAAAATCGTAACAATTTTAATTCTGTCTTGAAACATATATTGTGACATTTTCAAATCTCCCACGTTTGTACTTCACTCTACAAAAAAGAAAAACAAAACAAGTTCACTCCAAAAAAACTATATTTAGATTTTAAATCGTTAAACGACTTTTGCGCCACTCTGAATAACTACAGTGGGGAGTTGACATTGAAGGACTTTTTTTAGAGACAGTTGTGTCGTTTTATTAATTTTTGTTAATTATAATAAAAATTCCACTAAGCATTTCTACTAATTTTTATAGACTATTTTATAAATGATGACTTACAACACTTAACAAATTTTTGCAAAAACATGGAGATGTGTTTAAACCCACTAAAAGCTGTGTTTTCAAAAAATGTTTTGAAAAACAAAATATAAAGAAGAATCAAATGAATATTTTAGGTATTAAATTCGATTAATAAATTTATGAATATAATTCTAATTGATACATAATTTTATTCCAAATAAATGTATTTGAGAAACCTGAAACTCTCAATAAATGATCAACTTTTTTTTTTATATTTTTTAAATTAGCTTCACTTGTGAGTGAGTTTGTGAGTGAACGAGCTGGGAATTGAACGTATACTGACATCTACAGTCATGTATGGGAATATTCTGTAAAGTCCAATGTATCAAAAACGCATCAAACGAGAACCGCGTCCTTCAAATAACATTTTAAAACAAAAACAGTGTAAGTCCACATTTAAAAACAAATTACATACAGTACATAAATAAATAAATCGAAACTTGCAGAAATCAATAAAATCGAGTTACCCAAAACACGTATACATTGAATATCGAATTACTGAAAAATTGCATAAATTTTAATTCGCATAAATCGAAACATGCAGAAATTCAAATAAAAATTGATTTTTTTGCATTATGGTAAATCTGTGTATGACAGTATTTAATAAAAAAAACATGTTCAATGCACTTGTTTTTTTTTCTAGAAATATCACTAAATCCAGAGACAAACGTGTGTGTCGTGATGGAGAACTGAAATCTCATCTCTTCTCTTTTTTTTTTGTGCGATGTACTTCCCCCACCAACGCTTGGCCTATGTTGGCCTTCTTAAAACGCCAAATAATGGCAGTTGCACCTCAAAGGGTTGAATCGATTTCTTCTCTCTCATCTAGCCCTCTTTTCCCCCTTCACTTCTATAAAAAAGAAAAGAGGAAAAGTTCTTCTTTTTCCTCCCCCGCAGCGTGAAAGATGACCAATCGAGACCTGGGCGAGAGAAGATAAACCACGGCTGTCGTGGCTCTCCCATTGGTTAAGAATAGATGCGCTTTCATTGAGTATGCGCACGAGCATAACGATGGTGGCATTGCGTGGGCGGTGGTGGTGGGAAGAATGAGGTGTACTGTGGTAGTAGTAGTAGTAGTAGTAGTAAAAGGTCCTTTTTTGGACTCAAACTCTCTTCAACCACTTTTTCTAGCTCTCTCTCTCTCTTTCTCTCACCTCGTCGTGTTTGAAAAGAGTTGCGATGGGGGTGCATTAAAGGATTGACTCGTTTGTCTATGCAAGAAGCGAAATGGGAGAAGTTTCGCCAATTTGTTTCTCTTTTTATTTTATTTTATTTTTTTTTGCTCTTCCACCTCACTGCGCAAAAATAATTGACTCGGTCGCTCGCGAATCCCGGAAAATGTAGACTTATGACTGAACGGCCTCGCTCAATTTCCATAATTTCTATAACTCTATTGGGCTCAACCTCCTCACAAACTTTCCACTCGTTTAAGAACACCACTGTAATAGAAAGAAAAAAAGAGTCCCGTGGGAGAGCAAGAAACGTGAGAGAACGATGGTGACGATTTTTTTTCTGTACTTCCGGTTTGGATGCAATTAACTTTTGTTTTACGACTATATTCTGATTGGAACTAATTTTAAAGAACATGCCTTATATAGTTCCGTTTTATGCGAATTTAGATTTATGCGATCTTTTGAAAAATTCGATATTTGATTTCTGCAAGGTTCGATTTCTGCAAATTTTAAATTGATGCGAATTTCGATTTATGCGAATCTAGTTTATGCTATATGTGAGAAACGTGATATTCGATTTATGCGAGTTTTGAGTAATGATGAGTAACCACATTGTTTAATCACATTTTATTAGGCCAAGATTGATTTTATTTTAGTGCTACTATCTGTAACACGTTATTCTGTAACATGTATTGATTTACCTCTATGAGGTGCTTAATAAAATTCTTAAATTAATTTCATTTGCGATTTTTTCAATTTTCAATTCGATTCGTGCGATTATTGTTACATTGAACTTTGCAATATCATAAACACGTGTTAATTCTCAGTTTATTCACTCTTCACAAAATCACGGACAAAAAGTTGACATATAAAAGTTATCGATTCCCCCCTCCCCCTCAATTTTGGTTCTGATTTGTTTTTGGTCATATTTTTTTGGGGGTGGGGTGTGGAGACATGTTGTTCGTTGACGACACGAGCCATATGGGGAGAATGATTTTTTGGTGGAGTTGTTTGAGGGCGTTGTGTATCTTTTCTTAGATGGGGGGAAGATGTCGCGTCGGTGGCTCTGGTCCAAAATCGTCGCGTGGGAAGACGACCTCGTTACCGTCTGTGATTGGTCAGCTAGGATCGCTCGAGACTCCCGCCTCGTGATTAACTCAGATGCTGTGATTGGTCCCCAGAGGTCAGTTGCCATGGCAATGGGGGACAAGCGACTTGAGGAGACAATGTGTCCCCCCTCGTTCTTGAGCAAAAAAAAAAAAATTAACGTCCCGAGGTTGACACGATTTATTCGATACGTTGTTGTTGTCGTTACGGAGGGTCTCCTCACTTCTTCTGCCTTCCATTTGCATAGAAGATGAACTCGCTCTCTCTTCTTATCTTTACATCTTCCAATTTTGTTGTTGTAATTTCTTCTTTTAAACTTTATCTTTACCGATAGTTTACAGTACCTTACGAGGAGTTGGTTGAAATACAAAAAAAAATTATCTCCACGTTTTGTGGCACCAATTTTAAATATTGATTTGAAGCTTAGTAATAGTTGTCAAAGAGATACGCAATGTCATAAGAAAAATGACAAATTGTTTATAACTAGTTTTTAAAAGTCTGCACCGTTTGTTTTGGAAATTTTTTTGTGTTGTAATTTATTTATTTATTTATTTTCAAATTTCACATTTAACCTGTTTTGTTTAGTATTGTTCGTGATCATAAGTATTTACACCTCGTGTTTTAAAGTTCTATTTTCTGTTAAAATATGAATTATTATTTTTAAAATTTTAATTATAAATTTAATTTTTTTTATCTATAGTTATTTACAATAATAATAACTTAAATATCAGTTTCAGTTTGTTTTAAAAAATTTAAATTAATTTTATTTTTTATTATTATGTATTTGTAATTTCAACTTTTAATTCATTTGATTTATAAAGCTTATACCGGATGTCACAGCCAAGACTTACCAATTGTTATGATTGAAATACCATGTATGATTTAAATACATTCAACGACTAAAAACTCAGTGTGCAAAAACTAAACATAAAAAAAAATATGTTGAGACCAAAACGTTTAGAATGTCCATTAATCCTCAAACCATTGCGCTACTAGTCCAGTATTACGTCAACGCGGGTTGGCTTTCCTGCATTACACACAGCAATGCTCCGCCTTAGAGCTTCTCCGTGTTACACAGCTGTTATGCAGAGAAGCACCTCGCACTCGCTTCGTTAGTCATAACGAACATCGATTTACACGTTGAGTATTTTAGACTTTAGAGAAATACTCAATCAATATGTGCATATACATTCAGAGGTTACAAAACGGTTATGTTTAAGTCACAGTACTAACAAGTTTACACTAGAAATTAACCCCCGTGGTTGGTATGGTCATCACGGGGTGTCTAGATTATACTTAAAACTTATGTTCATGCAGTTCATTGTTGTAATTTAAATTTGCTTTACGTTATAAATTTTATTGTTGTAAATTAAATTAAACTTGCGTTACGTTGTTCATTTCATTGTTGTATTACTATTACTACCGTCACTAACATGTAACCTGTGAATAACGCTGACGCAACGTAATGAACTTAGATATTTATTAATACCAATGGTTGCCATTTGAATTCACCAAAATTAAAAAAATGTTGATTTTATTTGAGAATGATTATTTTATTTTATTTTTTTATTTTACATAATACAATTTATTCAAATCGAACATAACAAGATAAAACAATTAAAAGTAACAAAACAACACA